>QRFB01005489.1:0-38434 GCA_008931105.1 Oenanthe javanica
ATTAATTATAATTGGATTATAATTATAAAACTTATTCTTCTCTCTATATAATCTCTTTATGGGCTGATTTAAGAAAAAGAGAGATTTTACAAAAACCCTAGCCGCTCTGAGAGAGGAGGAAGATAGAGAGAGAAGAAGTTTTCGGGTGCTAGTACACATCAATCCTTCATGAAAAGTGTTCGTGTGGATACCGTAGAGCGTAGATCGCGAGAGCGGGATACGTGGTGATTAAACAAGCTTTGGACCTCCATTAATCTTCCATTAATGAACTGTTAAAGCTTCTAAAGGTATTTATTCTTTATCTCCGAATTAAATCTTTTGTTTTCGCATGGATCCTGCGGAGGGTTTCGCTATTTTGATTTATTTTTCNGCGTAGGGTTTCGCTATTTTGATTTATTTTTCGCATTTATTCTGCTGCGTTTGTGTCACGAAACCCTTCATGCTCAAATAACCATTGATACATCAATTGATCAATGGATAACTTATCCATCGATAGATAAACAAAGAAGGCTCAACTGATAAGTTTCACAACAATTATCAGTTGATCAAAGTTTACCAAAATAGTTAAAGGTAAATGAAAGGGATCTTTGCAGGAGTCTAAATCAATGGAAGACAATCATGTCAGGACTGTGAACACTTTCAAGGGAACACAGTTTTCAAGGAGAAGAACAAGACAAAGGCTTGTCTAGAATAAGGCAAAGGCCTATGAAGACTGTGAAAGTAGCTACATTCTATTTTAATGTAAATATTGTAAAATGTATTTTATACATTTTATCAGTCAATAGAAAATAGAATTAGAAATGAGATGCTATATATAGTTTAACAGTTTATTGTAGCAATACTAAGGAAGTTGAACAAGAATAACACAATAGAGAGATAGAGAATTATTGTAGTGCTTTTCTTAGTTATATTCATATGTTGTAAGCAGCTTGGTTCTTAGACCAAGTTTTATTGAAAGCAAAAACATTCAATGGTGGAAAAACCAATCCAGTAGTAATTTTAAAAGATTTGTTTTCAAGTTTTTTTTTTAATTCTTCTAGTTCTCTCTTTTTGTTTAATCTATCAAAACACTCAAACATAATTATTGAACAAACATAAGAATTTGAAATAATTCTTAAGTTTGTATTCAACTCCCCCTCTACAAACTTCTTATACTTAGGGGAAATAACAATTGGTATCAGAGCCTACCTTTCAACACACAAAAATTTAAGATCTAAGTACATCAAGTATGTGTCAGAAAGACACAGGGGTAAAAATTCCAATTCTTGAAAAAGATGAGTACTTTCCCTGGAAGGTCAAAATGCACTTGCATTTGCTATCCATTGATCCTTCATATGTTCATTGTATAGAGAAGGGTCCACGTGTACCTATGAAAATAGTTACAAGTGTCAATGCAGATGGTACTCAAGCACCAAACAAACTCATCCCAAAGCCTGTGACTGAATACACTGATGAGGATGAGAAGGAAGTGCACAAGGATAAAAAGGCCTTAAACATTTTGTTTAATGGTCTTGACAAGGATATGTTTGACAATGTTATCAACTACACAACCTCCAAAGAAGTATGTGATACTCTTCAAACCTTGTGTGAAGACACTGAGCAAGTAAGAAAGAACAAGATACAACTATTGATTCAGAAGTATGAAGTCTTTCACTTCAAGAGTGGTGAAACCATCAATGATATATATAGTAGGTTTCAAAAGCTTTTAAATGAGCTAAAACTATATGGAAGAGTATATCCTATTGAGGACACCAATCTCAAGTTTTTGAGATCTTTGCCTAATGAATGGAGACCAATGACTGTGGCCATTAGACAGTCCCTTGACTTCAAAGAATACACTCTTGATAAGTTGTATGGAATTCTAAAGACATATGAGTTAGAATTACAACAAGATGAAGAGATTTAGAAGAGTTAGAAAAAGGACAAGTCTGTTGCCTTGATGGTAAAAGAGTAACAAGTTGAAGAGCCCTGTGAAGATGTAGCTGTTAAAGAAGGGAGGAAAGAAAGTCATGGAAAAGCTGTAAGTGGGTACATGTATGATGAATCTTCAACTAACTCTAGAAAAGAATTAGTTGAGGATGATGAATCATACATCAAGGAAGTGATCCTGCACAAAACAAACAGAATTTGAAAATTGAACGGTACAATTGTTATTGACTAATTGACCAACATATATAAGATTAGTAGACAACTTTGGGGACACAAAAACTGTATTCAGAGAGGTTGAAATATCACCAGCAGCAGTGACAGGTAAAGGGCTACCATCAGCGGTTTGAATATGAAGAACCCCCTTATATTTTTTTAACATTATTTAGGGGTAATGTTGAGCTAGTTATGTGATTTGAAGCAGCGGAATCAAAATACCAAGGCTTATGAGGAGAATTTTTGTTACCTGAAATTTTTAAAGTTAAAAATGCATTAAATATCATCTGTTGGATCATTTCAGGAGTAACAGAAGACTGATCAAAATTAGGAGCATTTAAGGATCCAACTGAGACGTAGGCAGTTTCAGATTTCTTTGGAGACCGGATTTGGCAATCTTTGATGATGTGCCCCGCTTTCTTGTAATAATTGCAGAACTTTTTAGTACAATTAGTAGCAACATGACCAAATCCTTTGCAACTGTAGTATTGAATATTACTCATATCTCTTCCACATCTATGCTTTCCTTGGGCAACATATGCAACAGGAATTGGAGAAGAGTTCTGTGATTTCTGATCGATGAAAATTTATGTCACGATCCATTGTTCCTCCAGAAAAAGCTCTCCTATGCAAGTATCAATTGAAGGAACTGGATTTCTATTCATGATGTTAGACCTGACTGGTTCAAAATCTCCCCGTAATTTCATTAAAAATTGATCATGTTTGCTCGTTTCATGTACACTTTGAACAACAGTCAGTCCTTCAGAAGGAGCACTCTCATACACAATATCAGTGTATTTATTCCATAAATTCTCAAAAGAGGAATAAAACTCTTGAATTGTCATGCTCCCTTGACTGAGTTGTCCCAACTCAAGCTCTAATTGAAATGACGGGCGGCGTTGCTTTGGTTGTAAATTTTCTTCAAGTAAGCCCACATATCTTTAAAAGTCTTGTAAGGCCTGAGATTGAGAATCATGGAGGGTTTCATACTCCCGAGAATCCAAGACAAAATTTGAGCATCATTCATCTTCCATTTTGTAAGTTGTTCCTTTTTAGGAGTGTTGGGTGCATAAATTGTTCTATCAACATAACCCCATAATTCATTTCCCTTGATTAGAATTTCAAATTGAAAAGACCAAATAGAGTAGTTATTTCCATTAAAATGAACAAGGAAGTTATCAGATCGCTCCAAAAACATGATGTAAAAAAAAAAAGAAACAAGAACCAGGAGATTAATTCCAAGAAAATCGGAGTAAAAAAAACACTAAGATTTTGAAGCTGGACAAGAAATACAAGAACATATTTTTAAATAATCAACTCTAACACCATGACAAAGATATATGAAAATGCTTTTCATTCTCAATCGATTGACATACAAACAAGCTCCTGTATTTATAGGTACAACAAAGCTAATTAGAGCTACAAATCAGTTAGCATATCCCATCATATCTGCCTAAAAATCAGCCTACAGTATCCCGTAATATCAGTCTATCATATCACATAATATCAGCCTAAATTAAGCCTAATACAACTGGTACAAATCACAGATTTACAACTAGTAAATAACATTTATAATACACAGTAATGATAATTTATATTGACATCAAATAAGTTAGTCTTGTGATTTCCTTGCTTGTGAAATCAAGAAGAACTTTAAACTATTTATGTACCTTAGCCCTCTTCTCCTCAACTCCCGTCTTTCTTAAAGATACATCCCCCATCACTACAAGAAAACTGAGCACACACAACCAAATTAAACAACTAACATAAATAACACAAATATTAGAACAAGGCGGGACAGTATATAGCCTCCTAACCTACTTAACTCAGTATCTCTAATATTCAACAAATTCGCAACATTGGAAAGTACTTGAGCCGATGACTCAAAATTTTCCTGTAAACTCTCTTGCGCTAATCCAACATTCTCAAGAATCTCTCTAATTCTCACAGCTACATAAATTAAAAAAATTACAAAAAAATAAAAATAAAAACAAAAACAGCCCACATATACTTATATAGGGTTAAATATCAATCAGGTCACTGATTGCGTCCAGATGTATCAAGTAGGTGACTGATTGCAAATTTGACTCATTTTGGTGACTGATTGCACAATTTGACTCATTTCAGTTTTCCGGCCACCTGAAATTTTCCGACGAAAAAAATATGCACAAAAAAATCCGAAAAAAAATTATATGTAGTAAAACACCCCGACTTTGAATCTCCTAAACTCAAAATTATCGAAAGGAAATTCAAAAATTAAAATCAAAATTAAATAAAATTTGACCCAAATTTATTTAATTTCGATTTTGAATTTTATTTCGACAATTCTGAGTTTAGGAGATTCAAAGTCGGGGTGTTTTACTACATAAAATTTTTTTTCAGATTTTTTTGTACATATTTTTTTTCGTCGGAAAATTTTCTGGTGGCCGGAAAATTGAAATGAGTCAAATTGTGCAATCAGTCACCAAAATGAGTCAAATTTGCAATCAGTCACCTATTTGATACATCTGGACGCAATCAGTGACCTGATTGATATTTAACCCTACTTATATATCAAAACTAAAAATAATAAACAAACAAGAATCATATAATGTACAATATAAATCACATTTCCTTAAAAGGGTAAAGAGAATCAGAAGGAGAGGGGGAGGGGGAGGGACCTTGGGATCGATACTCAGAAGCTTTGATGCGAAAATCATTGCACAGAATGGAAGAGGCCTGAGTTTTGGATTGGGAGAGAGTGGAAAGGTTATGTAAATAAGCAACGGCACGAGGGGTATATTCGAATTCAGGTACATTTTTACCCACTGCATCGAAGTGAATCGAAGTGAGAGGATACCCATGCTTTTACTTCTGCTATTCGGGTCGGGTCCACGCCGCAAGATCCGCCATTCTACTTGGCTTTTCTGTGCATCCTGTAACATGAAGATAAATATGCTTGAATGTACTACTCTCTCTCGTATTTTTTTACAGGGTGTTAAACATAATTTTAAGTTTTATAAATTTTAAAAGTATTTTTTAAAGTCCTTTAATTCAAAAAAAATTATTAAAAAATATTGAATAAAAATTTTCTTATTTAAATTTAAATATGTGTACATTACTTTATAAAAAGGAAGGAGTATAAAACTTTATCCAGTAGACCACACATTCATGTACAGAGCGTAGAATTTTTAAAAATACCATACCCGATTAAGGGTATAGGTAACTCAGCTTTCTTCACAGCCTAAGTATTTAAAATACATATGTAATATCAAAGAAGATATATAAACAAAAAAAGAGGACAGACATTATATAAATTCACTTACTATCAATAACATCATATATTGGTCGAGTCTCATCTATTGGTGAGTTTTGTCTGTCTCATCTATTAGTGAGTTTTTAATTTTTAAATCAAGTTTCTTCATCCTCCTTTACGGGTTTTCATTCTGTTTTGATGGCGAGTTCTTCACGAGGAAAGAATATAGAGGAAGAGTATGCAAACCTCTCCCTGAATGATGACGATAGGGATGGTCTTATTCTGGAGGGCATCCCTGAAGGTGCTCATAAGGAAGGGATGGATAGATGCTTGGTGGGAAGGTTTGTTACGAATAAGAAGGTGAATTTTATGGCCATGCAAGACACATTATCGTCGATTTGGAGGCCGGTTAAAGGTGTGTTCATAGAGGAAACCAATCAGATGAATATGTTTTTGTTCAAGTTTTTTCATGATCGTGATATGCAAAGAGTGCTAGAGGATGGTCCGTGGACTTTTAATCAACAAGTTCTTTTGATTAAGAAGTTCAATGCAGACGAGCAATTAAAAGACATCAAGCTATCGGAGTTATGTATGTGGGTTCAGATATATGATGTACCTATTGGATTTAAATCTGAAGTTATATTGAAATCCATAGGTAATTTTGTGGGGAGATTTTTAGAAGCAGACCCAAGAAATTTTCAAGGAATGTACTGGAATTATTTACGAGTCAGGGTAGCCATTGATATTTTTCGTCCTTTAAAGAAGAAGATGTGAATTAAGAAATCAGGGGGAGAATGGATGTGGATCCAATTTAAGTATGAAAGGCTTCCATCCTTCTGTTTCTACTGTGGTAAGATAGGTCATACAGAGAAGTTTTGTGAGGACTTGTTCGATAACCCTCAGGGAGATGATATGAGAAAATATGACAGTTCCTTATGGGCTCCATTAAGGAAACAAGGTGTTAGTAAGGAGAATACGTGGATTAGGGGGGCTGATGGTGCAGTGCTAAATCCGGTGAGGACGAACGACAAAGCGAGGGAAGATGGAAGACAGGAGACGTACAAGAAGAAGGATAGCGAAGATCACGCTAAGGATGAGAACAATCCCAGTAATTCAGGGTTTTCAAAACTGACGGGCGAGATTAGTGGAGGGGATCAATCTAATACGATTACATGGGTGGAGCCACAAAATCTGATTATTTTGAATGAGAGGCGGGAAAAAGATTTTGTTGAGATGGGGGCAAAAGGGCTTGCTATAACGGTTCCTAAAATACGTAGAGTGGACGACCTAGGCACAGAAAGGCCNAGGGCAGATGGGCTTGCTATAACGGTTCCTAAAAGACGTAGAGTGAACGACCCAGGCACAGAAAGGCCCAATAATGAAATGGACATTGAGGACGATGTTATGATAAAATCTAATAAATAAGGTGAACATGATCCAAAAAACTTGTTATTGGCGGGTGCTGCTGGGCAGGCCCGCCATGCATTATGAGTGTATTAAGATGGAACTGCCGAGGGGTTGGGCTCCCTTAGAATGTTCGGTTCTTTAAAGACATGGTACGTCAAGAGAAGCCTGTATTTATTTTCTTATGTGAGACTATTGGTAGGAAAGACAGAGTGGATTGGATTCGAAGACAATTGGGGTATGAAGGTATGTTTGCGGTCGAACCACAGGGGAGAAGTGGTGGTTTGACTATGCTTTGGAAGGAGATAGATCAGGGTATTTTACTCAGTTATTTGCAAAATCATATAGACATTGAAGTCAGAGTTGAGGGTATGGAGACATGGAGGCTAACGGGAATTTATGGGGAACCAGTTCGAGCCAATAGGAAGAAAACGTGGGATTTGTTACGATACCTTGCTAGAGATTCAAACTTGCCTTGGGTTGCTATAGGAGATATGAATAATACTTGTTCGCATAATGATAAGCAAGGGGGTAATCCGTACCCGATTTGTTTGATTGATCGTTTTAATGAAGCTTTAATGGATGCAAGGTTGATGGATATCAATTTAATAGGGCATCAGTTTACATGGGAACGTGGTAGAGGGACAAGTGATTGGATAGAAGTTCGGCTAGACAGAGCACTAACGACTGATACGTGGTTAACACTCTTCCCTGTTGCAAAATTGTTCAATCTGGAGGGGTCATAATCTGATCACAGTCATTTGTTACTTGTTCCTAAGCGATATGAAAGTGTACAGAATTGTGCTCGCTTCAGGTTTAAGAATGCGTGGCTCTCTGAACCGATGTGCTTGTAACTGGTTAAAGACAACTGGGAGGAGAACACTGACATTGACATTCAGGATAAGGTTAAATTATGTGGTGAAAAGTTGTTAGTATGGGGGAAAGAGATTACTGGGGATTTTGCAAAAAGAATTCGAGAATGCAAAACTGATTTAAAACGTTGGAGAGGCAAGAGGGATGTGCAGGCCATTCAGAAGTACAACGAGTCGAAGAAAAAGTTATTTTTAATTCTGGAACAGCGTGAAATTTTTTGGAGACAACGATCGAAGCAATTATGGTTGTAGTCTGGGGATCATAATAGTAAGTATTTTCATGCCATGGCAAATAAAAGACGTAGAACAAACCAGATTGCTAAATTGTAAAATGAGGATGGAGAGTGGAGGGATTGGGGTAGTGGCTTGGCAGAGTTGATTACTAAGTATTATGAGGAGTTATTCAGTGCAGATCAGAATGAATGGGAAGAAGTGATCGACTGTGTTCCAAAGACAATTACGGAGGAACAAAATCGTGACTTATTAAAGGAGGTAACAGATGAGGAAGTAAAATGGGCCCTGTTTCAAATGCATCCGGATAAGTCCCCCGGTCTGGATGGAATGACGCCAGCATTTTTTCAAAAGCACTGGGCAATTGTGGGTAAGGATGTCGTTTCACTAGTGAAGGAGTTCTTTGTGCAAGGTAGGATGAAAGATAATCTGAATGAAATAAATGTTGTTTTAATTCCAAAAAAGAAGAGTCCTACAAGGATGGGTGATCTGAGACCCATTTCATTATGTAATGTTTTGGCTAAGGTCATTACAAAAGTGCTTGCAAACCGAATGAATGAGGTTCTTGAGGTATGTATTTCAAATAATCAGAGTGCATTTATTCCGGGACGACTCATATCAGATAACATAATAATTTCGTACGAAGTTATGCATTACTCGAAACGAAAAAGGAGGGGAAAGGAGGGTTATATGGCTTTGAAGTTAGACATGAGTAAAACGTATGATAGGGTGGAGTGGAACTATTTAAGGGCCATATTGAGGGAAATGGGTTTTTATGAGAGATGGGTGCAGCTTATTCTTCAGTGTGTCACTTCGGTGTCGTACAGAATCATACATGGTCATAATATTATGGGTCCTATTCAGCCAAGTAGGGGAATTAGGCAAGGAGATCCCCTTTCTCCTTACCTTTTTATTCTATGTGCTGAAGGATTATCAGCTCTGATTAGAAAGTATGAGATGCGGAAGTGGTTAAGTGGTATTAAGATTTGTAACAAGGCTCCAAGTATAACACATATGCTATTTGTTGATGATAGTTATATGTACTGTAAGGCTAGTGAGGAAGAGGCGAGCAGGGTGCTAAATATGTTTCAGGTCTTCGAGAAGGCCTCAGGGCAGAAGGTTAATCAGGTGAAATCATCCATGTTTTTTAGTGCAAACATGAACTCTGGTAGCCGTGCTATGATATGTGACAAGTTACAGATGTTGGAAGCAGATGATCGAAGCACGTATTTGGGATTACCTAATACAATGGGCCGTAATAAATCAGTTTTGCTGGGTTTTCTCAAAGATAAGGTGAACAGAAGGGTGGCCAGCTGGGATGGAAAGCTGATTTCAAAGGCTGGTAAAGAGGTGTTGATTAAAGCAGTGGTCCAAACGTTACCGAGTTATGCGATGAGTGTGTTTCTGTTGCCACTTGAAATTACAAAGGATATCGAAATAAGCATGTCAAGGTATTGGTGGAGTTCGAAGCCAAATAATGAAAAAGGAATTCATTGGTTGAGTTGGGATCATATGAGTCATCATAAAGCAGCGGGGGGGATGGGTTTTAGAAATTTGAGGGACTTCAATTTAGCACTTTTGGGGAAACAGGGATGGAGGTTTCTTGTCAAACCTGAGAGTTTAGTGAGTAGGTTGTTTAAGGCTCGATATTTTCCCTCTACTAATTTTTTTAGTTCGAATCTCGGAAGCAATCCTAGCTTTGTGTGGAGAAGTGCTTGGGAGGCTAGGGATATAGTTAGAGCTGGGGCCAGATGGTTGATAGGAACTAGTGAGAAGATTGATATTATTAATCAGCCGTGGTTATTAGATGATCAAAACCCATGTGTCACTACAGAAACTCAATCCTTGCGGCAGAATAAGGTTTCATCTTTAATGTGTATGGAGCGCAAAGCATGGGATAATGAAATCATTGAGGATCTGTTCAATGTTCGTGACCAGCAGTATATAAAGAGTATTGCTTTGGAGAATGAGGTGGAAGAAGACAGATTGTTTTGGAAGTATGAGGAGTCAGGAAACTATTCTATGAAGAGCGCTTATAGGTTGATTCAAGTTCAGAAAGGCATGTGGCACACAGAATACAATTATAGTTTATGGAGAAGGTTGTGGAGAATCAAGGCTCCTCCTAAGGTGTTAAACCTGGTTTGGCGTGCACTATCGGGATGTCTGCCTACGAATATTATGTTGCAGTATAAACATGTTCCGGTTCTAAGTATGTGTCCAGTTTGTGAAGGAGAGAACGAATCAATTTATCATGCTTTGGTGTTGTGTCCTATTACAACACAGTGCTGGCAGACGGCATTACCTGAGACAAGTTCAGTGGTGGGAGATGACTTCTTTACCTGGTTTAACCAGGTGTTATCTCAGCTTAATGCAGGTAAGTGTGCAGAGGCTGTTACTTTATGTTGGTCAGTGTGGAAAGCAAGGAATGAAAAGGTCTGGAAGCAAAGAAAGACTCGAGTAAATACTGTGGTGGCGTCAGCAACACAATACCTTAAACAATGGAAAGAAGCCCAGAGTAGATCAACTACTTTACTTTCTCAGCCTTATTTGGTAGGAGATGGTGTTAGTCTTTGGGTTAAACCTCAGGAAGATACAACTAAGGTGTTTGTTGATGCAGCGGTGTTTTCAGAGTCATCTTCATTTGGTATAGGTATGGTGGCTAGGAATTCGAGTGGATATCTAGTACAGGCAAAGGCAAAGCTTTTTCAAGGAACTTCTACACCTACATTAGCAGAAGCTATAGCCATTAAAGAGGCACTAAGCTGGATGAAAGAGGAGCAATGAGGGAAGGTAATCATTGAATCTGACAGCCTAGTAGCAGTTCAGGCGATCAGAAGTCAGGTTCCAATGCGATCTTTATTCGGGAAGGTTGTGGAGGAATGCAGGAACCTTTTTAAGGGTTTAAGTACAACATCGTTATTTTTTGTTAAACGGTCTGCTAATGAGGCTGTTCATTACATTGCGAGAGAGTCTTATTTTTTTCCAGATCGAGTTCTTGTTGGGAGTTCTGTTCCCATCGAGTTTTTATCTATTTTGCAAGCTGATTTAGCTCATTAATAAAATTTCTCAACTTTACGTCAAAAAAAAAATCACTTACTATCACACATATGTTCTGGGTCGGCTGGATCAAAAGACCAACTACCGTGGATCAGAAATTATGTACTCCCTCCGTTTTTGTGGTTTGATTTTTTAGTACGTATTTTTTAAATATTTTGACTATATAGTTAAAATTATTTTTTTTGTAAATTAAAATCTTGGTTATGTATTTTTATTCAAATATTTTTTGAAAAAAATAAAAATATTAATTAGACAATTAAAGCACCTAAAAATATGCATAGAAAAATCAAACAATATATATATATATAGGGTCCTGCTCAAATAGAAAATAACTTAAATGAGAAATAGAAAACCTTATTATTATACCGGCCGCACCCACACACAAATTGTATACACTCTCACACACACAATCTCATCTATTCTCCTCCGTTTTTAATTTAATTTTTCCCGTCAATTGGCAAAAAAAAATTCAAATCTAACTTCATCACATTTTTTNCTCATTGAGATGTGAGGCAGGGGCGGATCAGAAGAATATTCTAATGCGGCATAATATACTTTAAATCATTTTTTTGGTCATTTTTCATAGGTTAGTTCTTCTAAATATAAATATTTTTATGAATTTTTCAAAATTTGATATGTATAATTTATACATTTTTGATATATAAGTAACAAATAAAAATAAAAATTATTAAAGTAATTCAAATACTAATATTATAAGAATAATTAATTATTTTTAATGGAGCTTTTTAATAAAATATACATATTTATATGATAAAAAATTAATAAAAATTACTACTATATTTTTCCATGAGGCACGTGTAGTTCCTACAAAGATCGGACTAATGACGTATACGGTACTTAAATTTTCTTCTCACGGCACGCCTTTAATGTGAGGTCAGTTTTTTCATTAAAATGAAGGGTGTACGAAAGACAAGTTGAGAAGCAGTAATCTAACTCATCTCAGTTAAGACTTCGTTTGAGAGTGTGGTTGAAAACTGCTGTACTGTGAGAAAAAAGTGTTGGTAGAAAAAGTGCTGTCAGTCAGAAAACTGTTTGGTAATTTTTTTTATTTATGCATATTTTGAGATATAATATATAAAAATAATATTTTTGGGAAGGTTAGATGATGAAACTGATAGTTATTTCATGTAAAAGCTGAAAGCAATTTTTTTAAAAGCACGGGAGACCTGCTTTTACTAACAGCAGTTTTTAGATCAAAAACGTTTTTCTAGACCGTTACTTTTAGAATTTACCAAATATCTTTCTGACAGTTGTTAAATAAAAAGCTGTTGTAACTGTTTGTAACAGTAATACCAAACGGGAACTTAATCAGATGGACATACTCAATACAATGAGCTGCAGTTCGAGGGTTTCTGCAAGGGGGCATAAAGGAAACTTGACTCGCGGACGGAAAAGCCAAGTGGTACATTCAAATGTGTGACCCCTCGCATAAAGCATGGTACATTTCATTGTTTCTTCCCTTAGATTATCGTCAGCATTCGAATTTTTTTTTGGAAAGACATCAGATTATTTTCGGATATACATCCTTATGAAGACACTTCTATATTTTATAAAACAATTTGAAGGGAACACTTCTATATTTTAATGGTAAAATTTTGTCAAATTTTTATTTTTTTTAAAAGAACACGGCCCCGTGCCTAGAACCGCCCCTGGTCTGCAGCATAACTCACCACAAAATCTTCCTATATGTACCACTATACCAAGAGTTACATTGGAACTTTCCTCACCCAATATACATAAAGAGTAAGAATGCATTATACACTGAATCCTTAACAATGAATGAATATATAAGACTTACATTGATGTAATCTGCCTATCTTTGGCAACAAATTCATGCACTTTTTAGGAAACAATTAATACAGCTTGCTTAATGGTGTACGTGTTAGTATATATAATATATAATACTTTCTCCTGGATTACAAAATAAAAATGCTCTACACTGGCGCCACTAATTCATCCTTCTTGCAAGTCCTGATCCTGACTTTAGCTGTTGTACTATCATCAACTTTAGTAATGTCACAACATTCCCCTCTGTTCTCATCCTGTAACATTATAACAAGACGAAAAATTAGTGAATCCGAAGAACTTTCGAACTAGAGTTTATAATGTGAGATAGATAAATTAATTGAGCACTAACCTTTATAGGTTTTTCTGCAGGTGAAACAACTTCAATTCTCGAAATATAATCTGCAGAACGCTTTGTCAACGGACACGTTTTTGCCAGCCGTCTTGCTAATCGTATATAATTTGTAACAGTCGTATTTGATGCCATATTTTTGTCAACGGATTGAAAGAAAAAAACATGGGGAGCATCACAAGGTTGTCTTGGTTCATTTGGCCTAATATTGAACATATAATCAGGTGGTCGTCGTTTAAGGCTCCAAGGAGTGAATGTCTCCAGGGGTTTACGAAGGATGCTTACAGGGAGAAGTAGCTCATATATGTGGGCAGTGTAGCCCCATGCAATGGAAAATGACCATTTTAGTTCCTCGTGATAACAAATGGTTTGTTGTAGCAGACGTGATTCATCGAAACTTGCAGCTGTCATCAGGTGATCCAGGGATTGATTGCGGTCCAACGTGGGGTAGATTGGGAGGGCAATATCGAGATGATGGAGAGTTACCACTGGTGCTATAGGGTGCGCCGAAAGAAACCCTGATATGTCGTGCACCAGATCAAGCTGCAAGTAACTATTTGTTCAAAACTCTTGTGCAAATTTTGCAGATACTTGACACTTTTTTGTAGACTGTGCTCGCTCCTTTTCATTAATGTCCGAAAGTTTTTAAATTTTTTTTACTTGCACAATATGTTAATTACTAAAAACTAAACATTTTATGTTAATTAAAAGCCAGACAGAGTACAAAAGATCTACATATGTTTAATAGCATAGTATAGATTTATCTATTTGCAACAATTCAGAACAACTAATATATGTTGTATCATATGCGTGTGACATATCAATAAATATGGTTGTGCACAAAAACTGAAAATTAATACCTGATGAAATCCCTTCTCAAGAGTGACAGAAACTCCGAGTTCAGATACGCAGAACTGTAAAATCTGGTCACTGGCATAGAGATATGGATACCTGTTGATACATGCATCCAAATTCTTCACAAGGACAGCAGCTAAAGGGTAGCTCAATGCATAACCTCCCCCACCATAAGCCATTTCAAATGAAAAATCATAATTTGATTGTGTACATTCCGAATTTGAACCAATATAAAAGTATTTTCTATGATCGTATTTTCTTAAAACTTCTAATAAATTGTTTAAGAAAATCACCGTGTCGTCATCTCCCAAAATGTACCATCTAACTCCTGAATGATCTTTCACTTCTCTAAACAACTCTAAAATCGTTCTTACAATACGTATCACGAACGGCTTCACATGTTTCTTGTAAACTTTAAATTCAGAAGCATTCTCTGAAACTTCATATCGTGGATAGGATGAAGGCCATGGAAGGAGATCTTTGGAGGGGGGATCGTCAAAAAACACGATTCCGCGTGTAACATTAGGCCTCCACCAGGATTTAAGGTAGATTTGTCGACTTTTCCAAGACTTGGCTGCGGCAGAGATGCCAAACATAAGGTGACTAATATTTGTTGTACTAGGAGAATCAGGATCAGGACCAGGAGGAAGTGGAGGAGGAGGAGGAGGTGGNTGGAGGGGACTTAGAAATATCAACAGGTTCGCGTTGAAACCGAGTATATTTATAAATTTCGGGTGGAGAATCAGAAGAATTAGTGACATGAGGTGGAGGATGCAGGGGCTCTGATCGAGATAATCGTTGTGTAGGAATTATACATTCAGTAGGTTGACAATGTGGATTACGAGAAACATATACGAAAAATGCAAATAAGATGAAGACTGCAATTATAAGTGCCTGACATAAACTTGCAAAGAATTTATTTGATGAAGATCTCAGGTTATCTTTAAACCTTTTGCCAATTTTAATCGGCATATTCAAATGAATGACATAGATTAATACACAGCTATACCAGAATTATCATAGTCTGAATAATTACATGCAATAGTTTTAGTTCATGTTCCTCTTCATCTCTTGATCTGTGCTTGAGAAAGCTATTCTTTAGGATCACCTAAGCTACAATGTAGTTAGTAGTTGTTGACCATTTGTGCGCAAATGCTTGATTTATGCCATGCAGAGTACAATATATCTACATTTGTACATCCACTTTACCAAACATCACACCTTTCTTCGTTATATATTTATCCATACATACGATACTAGATTTTTTTTCCCGTCAAGTACTTTTACTCCTTGCTAAAATATAAATAGAATCTATATAGTGTTGTAAAAAACGCGAATCGGACCTAGTCAATTAAGGCACATAACATGATTAATCGAATAAAACAGGGATTAATTGGAATAATTAATTAGATAATTGAGAATTTAATCAATTTAATAAACTATCGAACATGAATTAATCAGTCATGATTAATTAACGGTTTTTTATATATAGTTACTTACGTTTTGGCCCTTTTGGCTGTTATTTATTTTTTATGTACACTTTTGCATTAATCTATCAGAGTCTGACCTCTGTACAAATAACTAGAAGATTAGAAAGTAACAATGCTCCCGAGTTTGAGTTTTTTAAGGTAGAAAACAGTGGGAGGAAGTAAATGAATTAATATAAGAAGTTTCTACTTTAAAATTTAGAAAAATATAGAGTGCAACTACTTTTAAAAGGAAAATGTATAATTAATTAGTTAGATTTAAATTTTATTCTTATATCTAAAGAGTGATAATTTAACAAGAATGTGTACATTTGTAATGATAATTTTCCTTTTTTCTTTGAATAATTAAGCTTATAAGCTTACAAATAAGAATAGGTTCTTAAACAAAAATATGAAGGAAAAAAAGAAGCAAATTTAATTATTCTACTTTTCTGTTATTCACTTTGCTCCCTGTTTGAAACAGGGGAGTAGATTGTAAATGAAGTATTCACTTAGAAGTTAAGACCCTGTCCTCGTTCAACTTGTTGCATGAATAAATTTAATTTTTTGCCTAGCCAATTATATATGCAACTAACAAGTCTCCTAGATTTAAGATTTACCAACCCTTTTTTAATTTCTAAAAATATCTAATAACACGATGTCTGAATCTCCCGTTTATTATATTCTTTTTAATCAACAAAAGCTCTTGTTTAATTTTTTTGCTAAACAAGATCTCTTGTTTTGATTTTATCTTCTTTCGTTGCTTAACAAAAGTTGTTATTGCTATCTTCCCAAATCCCAAGCAAAGGAATGCTGCATGTCACGCAGAGGAAGCAGAACATGGCTGGGTAATTTTCACTTTTTAGAAGCCATTATTCATTTATTCATGATTTTAAATACTCATCCTTAGACATGGACCGTTTATCTTATAAGTAATTAATAAGTCGAAAAATTTATGTATCGAACCTGCACACACATGCACATACGAGTATATGACACATCTATGTGTATCTAATTAAGGAAAAAAGGCAACGTGAATCAACCCCCTAATTACCAAACTGAGATTAACTTTGTTTAAGCACATCCATATGTATTGATTTATAGAAAAATGCTTAATATTGAATAAGAAATTCTGAAACTTTGGATAAAATCATGGGGGGAAAAAGGATAGCTTGGACCTTTCAGCAAACTACTTTTATAAAAGAGATCAGACAAACACAACCTACCATGCATTATCTGCTGTTGAATGATATCCTTAAAATGAAGAGTCCATAATCTATTGTTTGCACTTTAATCATGTGGCTGTTACATGGATGAGTCATTAGTCATACATAACACAGCTGAAAGTTCAGATCCATTAACTAACTTTATCCATATATGCATGCATGCATGTGTGTGTGTTTGTGTGTGTGTTTGTGTTTCAGTATATTATGGGCAATTGGGCATTGGACACTTTCATCTGTAACAAAGATTTCAAACTTTTCTCTGGCCTTTAAACTGAAATTTGTAGATCGAGATTATTTGTTTCTGATCAATAAAAAGCACATCAGCCTTAAAGACATAATCAAAGCATTTTACAACTGCAAAGATGAATAGTGAAATTCTAAGAGAAGTCATTTCATTTTCATTCAGCTCAGCTGCTTATTCAGCTGAGAGGGCTATAACTGTTTCTGCTAGCCGATATCATGCATCTTCCGGTTTCAGACAAAGTAGTCCTCTGTAATTTAGTTTCCTATGACTAATGCAAACTAACATTAACAAGCTTCTGACTTTATACATCTTCAAATTGCAGGTAAAATAAGGTCAGTGATAGATAGCATGAGCAAGATTGTTGAAAGAGTGGACAATTTTGCACAAGGCATTCGAGAACATGGTAATTATTATTTCTTTGTTTTCTTACGAAAACTTACCCCTGTTTCTTTAGAAAAATCCCTATGCTTGATCCCCTGTCGTATAATTTTCCGCATTGAACATTTTTTTCTTGAATACTTGCAGTGAGAATAGGGTCCAAGATAAGTGAAACCGTGAAAGGAAAGTTGAGTTTGGGAGCCAAAATTTTAAAAGTAGGAGGAGTAAAGAAAATATTCATACAAAATTTTAATGCTAGAGAAGGAGAAAAATTATTGAAGGTTTGTCAGTGTTATTTGTCCACAACAGCTGGTCCATTAGCAGGCTTACTATTTGTATCCACTGAAAAAGTTGCATTCTGCAGTGAAAGAACAATGAAAGTTAGTTCTCCAAACGGGGAATGTATTAGAGTACATTACAAGGTTGTGATTCCCCTAGGAAAGATAATGAGAGCTAGTGAAAGTGAAAATGTGAAGCAACCTTCAAGAAAGTACATAGAAATAGTGACACATGATCATTTCGAGTTTTGGTTTATGGGGTTCTTCAATAATCGGAGGACGATCAGATACATTCACAAAGCACTTTTTCACGTTCAATGAGAGTACAGAATGGTACTGAGAACTTTTTTTTTGGTAAATTAACGTCCGTGCTTGTTTGTAAAATTTACTCCCTCCGTCCCATTTTGTTTGAGCTTGTTTGACTTTCACGGAAATTAATAAAAAAATAGTAAAAAATAGGTAAAGTTACTTGAAAAGTGTAAAGTAGTGAGACCTATTAATATTTAATAATAGATTTGAGACCGTGGATGAAAATAGTGGGTGTAATAATATTTATTTAATAAAAAAAGAGTATAAAATGGATAAGTAGTGAGTGTAATAGTGAAAAATAGTGTTAAAAAATAATAAGTATAGTATGTTCATTCTTTTTAGACGTCCCAAAAAGAAATAACGGTCGTACAAAATGGGCGGAGGGAGGGAGTAATATGTAATGATTTGGTGATAATATATTGTATCTATTGCATTGTTTATATTAAATTTAGATTGAAAATAATTCTTTTTATTATTAAAATTTTGAATTGTGCAAAAAATGCAACTGCAAATAAGAAGTTATTTTTTTTAGTAATTAAATTTATATAACCCACAACCTGGACGATATAGCATAAACTCTTTATCATTTTGGCTATTAAATCGTCCTCAACAAGAAGTTAAATTTAATTTAAAACAAAATTACAAACTAATTAATCATTTAATTTTACACGTAAAAATCATCTACTACCAATATCCAATCCTAATATAGCCCGATGCCACTTGCAGCTAGACCTCACAATTCAGATAATCAAATTGGATTAATTTCGGATTGGATCAACTTTTTGTTATGATATATTTTGACTACTGTTCGGATGTGATCTAGTTTGGATTAAAATCGGTTGAATTTAGATTTAAGATCAGATTAAGTTTGGTTCGGATTGAATCCGGTTCAGCTCATTTCGGGTTGAAAAAATGCAGTCTGAATTAATCTTAGATTAATTTTTAATTAGAGTAAAACTAAAATAAAAGCGTTAAATAAGTTTGTTGAAATAATAATTTATTTATTATCTTTCTGTTTCTGTTTTTTAATTTGTGTGATTATATAAAATCATCTTATTATTAGTTATAATATAAAATAACATAAGTTTTTAAAATTTTGATTGTATAATTATTTTAATTTTTTGATATAAAAGTATTTTAAATATGAATTTTGCTTAAGAACATATTATTTTAGTGAATAAAAAGTGGGTTAATATTATTTCAAAAAAAAGTGGGTTAATATATATACTATAAACTATGATAATTAAAATATAACTATTAAATTAAAATGCAATTCATCTCTTTTCTGTTCGATGTAATTCGTATTTACATCGAATCTAATCTCGTACTTCGAGTTATATTCGGTTCAAATGATTGTGTTAATCGGTTTTAATTGGTTCCAAATTATTATTCGAATCTAATATTTTGTATTTTTTTCAGTTTAAGTAATTTTTGATTCGGATTAAATCAATTTTTGAATATAAAATTGGATTATATAATTTCGATATAAAATTGGATTCATTTCCATGAATTTCGGTTCAATTTTTGGGATCCCGATCCATTCATTTTAGTTGCTTTTGGCCGGTACCACGCTCACACCTATTTTCCCTCTATAAAATCATTTTTTGTGTGTTGTAATAAATTTCATGAATCGGGTGAGTTATGATTATATATACTATCTTATCTCGTATATTTTCATTGTATGTATCCTAAATGTATTATTTATATACTTATTTATTTAGATTTAGGAAACATAGGAGGTTGGAGTAAACTAAAATTTAATCTACTGCATATTTTTGCATTACTTAAAGATAGATTTGTAAAAGCAGGTCCAAACATTTTTAAAAATCTGCATAATTAACACATGATAGTGACCGTAGCAGTGATGGTAGTGGTTAGTTTCATCCCAACTAAAATTTAAGAAAATTAGACCAACTGGAAATTTTAATTACAAAGATTTGGTGAAATCTCCGCACTATAAAATAATATGAATAGACAACAACTATATATTATACAATTTTCTTTAAGTTGTTGTAAACTATATATTATACAATTTTCTTTAAGTTGTTGTTAATCATGCCGTTATTTGTCTTCACAAATCTTGTTATATATTCTTCTGTTTCTTTTTATTTTATTTCTTTTTATTTATCATTTTGATTTTTAATACATATTTTTAAGTGATTTAATTATATAGTACAAATTATTATTTTTAATTTTTTAAATTAAATATGTAATTAATATTTTAATTTACAAAACATAAATTAAAAATAATAAAATTTATTATACGATCAAAACACCTAAAAATAGGTGTTAAAAACCAAGCAACAAACAAAAAACGAAATATTTTTATAGAAAAATCAAATGATACTATCAACAAAAACAAATTAGTGCCAAATCAACAATTTGGCACTGATTAGTACAAACTTGTGATACCAACAATTGAACAACCTCCTCCCCCACCGCTTATGGCTGCGGAGCCCGCTGCGGATGATGCGGCACCGGCTCCACTACTGGACTCGCCACAGTCGCTGCAACCAAATATGATCATCGATAAAATTGACATTGTTACTACGATCATCAATAGCTAGCATAACCATGATGCCCGATGTGCCAGTTGCAGCACTCCCATCCGTAGGCAAATGATATAAATTCAATACTCTAACCATTTCTATAATGCCAGTGCTACCCTGTTTCTCCCCCAACAACTCTTGTCTTTATTTTTAAATGTACGTATTGGCACACCCCATTGTATGCTTATATAGTTTGCACCACCCATAGTCCCATTGTTACCCTGCCACTACAGTATACAGATTATAAATTTGTGGTTGGGGACACAATTTCAGAGCCAGACTCAAGTGGGACACGTTCGTTGATGTTTGAAGAAAAAAATAATCATCAATTTTCATGGTTTTTCCACATGCAAGTTGCCAAGTGGCTTGTTGATGATTTGAAACTTTAGTAACAGGGGCGAACCTCCAATCTCGACCTCATTCTTGTCTTAGATAAATAAATAAATCAATATAAAAAATGTGATTCACTAATACTCCGTAATAAATATGAATTTACCTTAAATCTTATTAAGATTCCATTTAATTGTATACGTAAATTTATATTCTTTTTATATTTTTTGAACAATTAAGTTTGTAGCCTTAAATCTCAAAGTGATCGAGAGTTAAACGATAAAGTTTTTTTTCTGAAAAACTACCCCACATTAATGCGGGACTGCCCACATCCGGGGTAACGGGTAAATCCGGACTGAACTAGTAAGGTTAAGCGTGCCAAACGTCTCCTTAAAGAGTCGAACCTTGGTCTGCAATGCAGTATAGTTTCCCCTTGTTCTTACTAACTAAGCTAATTTGATTTTTTTTTCATGAATTATGCACACCAAAATTTCTTCTCATTTATCGAATATAATATGTGATTCTTGATATATATTCTCTCATTCGTTCGTTATTTAATGTTACATTTATACGGCTATAAACTTCACGAGAGAATAAGCAAATAGTACAATTTTGTTTAACAACCTGTTAATATATACTTGACATACAAACTTGTGAAAATACTACACCGTATGTGATATACCAACACTTCAACAATCAACAACCTGCTCCTCACCGCTTATTGTTGCAGAACTCGCTGTAGCTGATACGGCACCGAGATCACCACTACTGGACTCGCCACAGTCGCCGCAACCAAATATGATCATCAATAAAATTGACATTGTTACTACAATCATCAAAAGCATAACCATGATACCCGATGTGCCAATTGCAGCACTCCCATCCGTTGGCAAATCATATAAACTCAATACACTCACCATTTCTATTATGCTAGTGCTCCCTGTTTCTCCCAACAACTCTTGTGTTTATTTTTAAGTGTACGTTTTGGCACAAGTACACCATTGTATGCTTAATTATTTGCAAACTGGGTAGAGCTATTAATTATTATTCGACCACCATAGATTGTGAATTACCCATTTTATTATTACTCTTCCACTAGAGTCCCAGACTAAAGACACAAGTCAAGTGTGTTAAAATATAGTATAAGATTCAATTCAAACCATCCTCTAACACCTTAAAATTTTGTACACCTTAAAATTTTGTATGAGCTGACACGTTCATTGATGTTTCAAGAAAAAAATAATCATGAATTTTCCTGGTTTTTCCATGCAAGTTGCCAAATGGCTTGTTGATGGTTTGAAACTTTGATAACAGGGGAGGACCTCCAATCTCGACCTCATTCTTATCTTAGATAAATAAATGAATTTAAAAAATAAATCTATATTATTTTCATATTTTTTGAATAATTAAATTTGTAATCTTAAATCTCGGAATGAACGAGAACCAAATAGTAACTTTAAGGTAAAGTTGCTTGTACTTACTTTGAATTTTTTCCCATGAAATCACGACATTTCTATTCGCATTTCGAACACCAAAATTTCTTCTCATTTATCAAATATAATACGTGTTTCTTGCTATATATTCTCTCATTCGTTCGCTATTTAATGTTACATTTAAAAATCATCAATCCTCATTTCTCAATCCTTATATAGCAGGTGCCACTTGCCAGAGGCCCAATGATACGCTCACACAAATTTTCTGTTATCAAAATCATTGTTTACGTGTTACAATAATTTTCACAAATCTGGTGAGTTATGACTATATATAATTTCTTGTATGTTTTGATTGTACGTCTCCTAAATGTATTTATATATTTATTTATATATTTATGCAGGTTTAGTAAACATATGATGTTGGAGTAAACTAAAATTTAAGATTTAAAGTATATTTGCTAAATTTTTAAATAAATACAAAAAATTATGATAATTAGTAAGACATACTATTCCTTAATAATATTAGTGATTTACTAATATTTGGGTAGCGACTTGAAATAGTTTTAAACATGTGCATAACGACCATCTTAAAAAAGGAAAAAGTAACGATTAAATACTTTGTAAGGATTTCAAATAAGTTATCAAAATATCAAATAGATAATTGTAGATTTGTAGCTTTGATATATCTATAGTACAAATTTTACACTTTGATTTGCACTACTGCTATATAAAGTTCATTCCTTGTTTCAAAGCATTCGAAATATATAGGCCCCGTTTGTGTAAACTTATAAGCAGCTTATAAGCTGAAAAAGTTGGTATATATGTATTTTTTCTGAAAATAAGTAACTTATTTTCAAATTTGGAAATAAGATTTGGTCTTAAATTTCTAAAATAAATATTAATTTTCAAAAAAAAATATGAAAATACTTTAAAAAAAAACTTATTACTTATAAGCTAAGCCAAACACTCCCATAAAAAAATCCATGCCGGCAAAACCAGGTAAGCATTTTGAAAGATTGTCCCCGGCTGTTTGTGACATGCATATGAAACATAAACTACTCTTGTTTACGTAAGTCTTAAACTAGCGGTCCCTTCCTTCTCTATTATATAGTTTCAGTATATGATTCCAAACTAGTCGTTATGAAAGTGTTTCCAAATAGTATCTAATATATCTTTCAGTTTCTTGTTGGCTAATTGCCTCCTATTGTCGGAGCTAATACTGAATGAATATTTTATGATAGATAGTCATTCAAATAGTAAAAGGAGAAACTGACCTAACCTTTTATCGGACTTTCCTAAAGAAAGCAGACATATCATGCATGTTTCTAATATCTTCTCTTATCTTAAATTTCATGCCTTCACTTTTGTCTTGTCAATGAGCACAAGATGAGTCATGGTACTAGAAAATAAAGTTTATTTAACACTCTCAACTATCATATAAATACTACATTGTTCGCATTGTTTAGTTCATAGAAAAATTTATATTTGGGAGCATATACAACATTCGAACAAGAGCAAGAAACAGAACTAAGCATTTTAGAATTCATCAAATATGAAAAAGTACTCAAAACATGCTCATGAAATTCCAACAAGCTCAACTGCATATTTGTCTGAGAGGTTGCACATACAATGTCTATCTATCACTGCTAATCATTCTGAGAAGTCGCACAAACAATGCCTTTCTATCACTGCTAATCATTATTATGCATCTCCTAAATACAAACCGAGTAAGTGTGAATCCTTTTTTCATTTTTTCCAGAGAAAATAAAAAGAAAGAAAATGGTAGTGATGCCTTTCTATCACTGCTAATCATTATTATGCATCTCCTAAATACAAACCGAGTAAGTGTGAATCCTTTTTTCATTTTTTCCAGAGAAAATAAAAAGAAAGAAAATGGTAGTGATGCCTTTCTATCACTGCTAATCATTATTATGCATCTCCTAAATACAAACCGAGTAAGTGTGAATCCTTTTTTCATTTTTTCCAGAGAAAATAAAAAGAAAGAAAATGGTAGTGATGCCTTTCTATCACTGCTAATCATTATTATGCATCTCCTAAATACAAACCGAGTAAGTGTGAATCCTTTTTTCATTTTTTCCAGAGAAAATAAAAAGAAAGAAAATGGTAGTGATGCCTTTCTATCACTGCTAATCATTATTATGCATCTCCTAAATACAAACCGAGTAAGTGTGAATCCTTTTTTCATTTTTTCCAGAGAAAATAAAAAGAAAGAAAATGGTAGTGATGCCTTTCTATCACTGCTAATCATTATTATGCATCTCCTAAATACAAACCGAGTAAGTGTGAATCCTTTTTTCATTTTTTCCAGAGAAAATAAAAAGAAAGAAAATGGTAGTGATTTTTGTTCAGTGTTTAAAGAACTTTAAACAATATAAAATAAGCCTAGAGTAATGAATTTATTTTTGTGCAACTGCAGGTAGAATGGAGTCGGTGTTTGATAAGATGAGCAAGATTAGTGAAGAAGTGAAGAATTTGGTGCAAGGCATTCGGGAGCATGGTAAGCTATAACATTAGATATCAAATTTATATAGGAATTGGAGATCGTAACAATATTCGTTCTAGTTACTGATGTATTTCATCTCTCTCTCCATGCAGTGAAAATTGGGGCCAAGCCAGGTGAAATTTTGAAGGGAAAGTTAAGACTGTTGGGTATAATTAAAAACTACACAGTAACAATATGACAGTTATATAAACAATTTAACAAGAACAAACAGATTAAAACCAATTAACAAAATAAAGCATGAAGGTAGAAACAAGATATATAAATCAGTAACTGTATAGACAAGAGAAAAGATAGAAATCTTAGCTCTAACAGAAACTTTTTCGCATACACCGAAAGAAATAATTGAACAGCTGAGTCGTCAAGTCTTACTAGAAGTCTTGACTGTTCTTGCAGAGATTATTGCCCCACTACGCTGTGTTGGGTTGCAGCAATATCACTTCCAGGATAAAACAACACATAGTACTTCGTCCACAGATACGAAGCACTCAACAGCGACTTGCACCTCAGTTCGCCCAGAAAACCTTATGCAAAAATTTGTATAACATGAATGTGGAAGATATAGAGTATGACTGCTAGGATTTTCTCAAACTTGTGTCAAAATTCCGTCTCTTCTATCTCCGACATTTTTATGTATATATAATACAATAAAACATAACAGTAGATAAAACATTAATTAAAATAATTATTCTGACTTAAAAAACATTTAATAGAATATATATCAGAATCAGTAACAGTCATCAAAGTTTATAAACTCTGTTAGTCCATCAGAGTTTACTGTCAAACTCTGATAAGGCCTTCCATCATAGTTTACTGTCAAACTCTGATCCAGCTTTCCATCAGAGTTTAATAAACTCTGACCTAGGCTTCCATCAGAGTTTACTACTAAACTCTGATGAGGTGATCTATCAGAGTTTATAAACTCTAACTCAGCCTCTTCCATCAGAGTTTATCAATGAGCTAGTCCATCAGAGTTTACTGATAAACTCTGACCCAGCTCAAGTAACAGTATACACTAACAGTAACTTTATAAGTACTGACAGTAACTATGTATTCTCTAACAGTAACTTTGATTCAATATTCATATTAAAATAATATTTAAAGTCATAATTAAATTAATTAATCATGTAATAAAACTCCTCGCCCTGGTCACATCGCGTACGCGAGACGCCGAGACATTCGCCCAAATTGCCCTTCGACCCGACCCGAGTCAAGTCGTGGCATGGCGTGGCATGGCGAGGCGAGGCGAGGCGGCGGCGCACACGTGTGTGTGCGCGCGTGAGGGCACACTAGTACACCATGCACACTCACATGCCTTAGTAGTTGACACTACTCTTACATATATATGCATGTAAAACACCCACACCCATATTATATTCTCTATGTGGGACAAACACTTTTAACCCATTTCAAACTAGCAACTTCTACTCAATTTATTTATGGATTACACTAAGAAAATGTCTTAGATCCAAACATGAAAGTTTAAGTCCTCATAGCAAGGAACAACTTTCAATAGTTAGTTTTCAGAAATTACATCAAGAACATATATAAAATATGTCTTAAACTTTCCATTTTCTAACAATCCCCCATAAATCCATACAGAAATGCATATCAGGTTCTACTCATGACTTGCTTTTCAGAGTTGGTACCGGTCAAGGTTTGAACCCTCCTAAGTCCTCAACTTCGATGGCTACCGGATATAGATGGAATGTTTCACCTTGATTCTTTATCCATTTATGCGTAACCACACTCCATAGACGATGACAAGTTAAAGGCTATGGTGCCGATCTATGGCTTTGAGACGTTAATGGTCATGTCTCGATCCTGTTCGTCGAATGCTTCGAGGAATAACCCTATCCTCTAATTACGACCACACAATAATATTCGCTTAGCTTGACATCTCCAAAAATGTACTGCCAACATCTCGTCTCACGACTTGACCCCATTCAGAGTTCTTTAAACTCTTGCTAACTAGTAGCTACAGTACCTCTTGAGGTTTATAGAGGAAAGACTCAGATACGTGAGTATTTATATATTTGTAATCGAGGTACTACCGAATCACCCTCACAACTTATTATTACCACATTAAATACACTTCGAGAAATCTCCTCTCAGGTGTATTGGGTTCCCGCTGTTGATGACTCAAAATGGGTTATCTTCCCATCCCCAACCTCGACTTAAGGACAACAGCATGCTCAAGTCCCTTAGTCAAAGGATCAGCCAGGTTGTCTTGAGTTTCAATAAACTCAATAGCAATGATCCTATCAGACACCAAACCCCTTATAGACTTTAGTCTAACTTGGACGTGTCTCTTTATTTTCACATTATACTTCTTACTGTTTATCTTATCGATAGTTGTATGCCTATTAGAATGAACAGCAAGAGCAGGAAGCGATTAACTTACTACAGGAATCACAAACACAAGTCCATGCAACCATTCAGCCTCCGTCCCCGTGGCATCTAATGCACACAACTCAGCCTCAAAGGTATACCGAGTTATAATAGTCTGTCTAGCAGACTTCCAGGATATAGCTCCACCCGCAAGGGTAAATATATATCTAGTCACTCCATTGGAACCAGATTTCTTAGCTATCCAACTTGCATCACTATATCCCTCTAGCACTCCAGGAAACCTCCTGTAATGCAAACCAAGGTAGATGGTGCCTTTTAGATATCTAAGCACTCTATCAAGAGCATCCCAATGAGTCTTGTTTGGACAACTTGTATATCTAGCTAACTTAGACACAGAATATGAAATATCTGGTCTAGTACCATTAGCAAGATATTGCAAACTCCCAATAATCTGAGAATATCTTAACTGAGACACATGAACACCTGACTTATTCTTGACAAGAGCAACTTTTGAATCATGTGGAGTGTTTGCGATTCTACAATTTGAATAACCATACTTCTCAAGTATAAATTTCTCTATATAATGAGATTGTGACAAGGTTATTCCATCAGCTGACTGAGTCAGCTTGATNNNTTGCGATTCTACAATTTGAATAACCATACTTCTCAAGTATAAATTTCTCTATATAATGAGATTGTGACAAGGTTATTCCCTCAGCTGACTGAGTCAGCTTGATACCAAGAATCACATTAGTTGCACCCATATCCTTCATTTCAAACTGTCTTTTCAAGAAACTTTTAGTCTCGTTAATAATCTCAATATCGGTTTCAAACAACATTATGTCATCCACATACAGGTACAAAATTAATTTTTCATTTCCTTTAACCTTATAGTAGACACACTTGTCACTTTCATTAACCAAAAAATCCGAAGTCAAAATAGTCTCATCAAACTTTTTGTGTCAATCTCTAGGAGCTTGTCTCAAGCCATAGATAGACTTGACTAATTTACAAACATTCCTCTCGTTGCCAGAAGCAACAAATCTCTCATGATGATCCATATAAATCTCTTCTTCAAGATCACCATGAAGAAAAGCTATCTTTACATCCATCTGATGGATGATAAGACCATGTACGGAAGCCAATGCTATAAGCATTCGAATTGTTGTCATTCTTGCAACAGGAGAATATATATCAAAATAGTTAATGCCTTCCATTTGCCTAAAACCCTTAGCTACCAGCCTAGATTTATACTTATCTATTGAGCCATCCGGGTTCATCTTTCTTTTGAAGATCCACTTACATCCTATAGTAGTACACCCAGGAGGGNTCAGGAGGGAGATCAACTAACTCCCATGTTCCATTAGAAACAATAGAGTCGATCTCACTTTTTACAGCGCCTTTCCAGTGCCTTGACTCTGAAGAGTCCATGCCCTGCCGAAAAGTTAAAGGTTCGTCCTCGACATTGTAAGTGATAAAATCACTTCCAAAGTCCTTGATCACCTTTGCATGCTTACTCCTTCTAGGTTCCTCTACTTTGTTAGGAGTAGAGCTACTTACAGGATCCAACCCCACATTTGTCATCCTTTCCACATGATCAGGAATGGAACTCGATGTGCGAGTGGGATCATCATCAGAAATACCCTGAGGTATACCAGTCTNACATGATCAGGAATGGAACTCGATGTGCGAGTGGGATCATCATCATAAATACCCTGAGGTATACCAGTCTTCATAGGGAACACATTCTCAAAGAATGTTGCATCACGAAACTCAACTATAGTGTTTGCCACTATACCATCTATGTCAGATTTTAACACTAAAATTCTCATAGCGGTAGTGGTTTCAATATAGCCCAGAAAGATGCAATCAACAGTTTTCGGTCCCAGTTTCTTTCTCTTGTGTTCAGGGACAAGTACCTTTGCAAGACAGCCCCACATATGAAGATACTTTATACTAGCATTTCTGCTTTTCCATAATTCATAAGGTGTCTTGTCCATATGTTTTAGAGTGACTCCGTTCAGAATTTGGAAAGCCGTATTCAGAGCCTCTCCCCACATGTACTTAGGCAACCCAGAATTAATATGGCAAGCCGTATTCAGAGCCTCTCCCCACATGTACTTATTATGTTTCTACGAATGTCAAGAACATGATGTCGCGCCCTCCCGACCCGGGGTCTAGATCGGGGAGTCACCGACACTCTATATACATGCATCATATATAAATATAAACAATCACAAATATAAATATACATGACCGCGACAACTACCCTGGACCTTTAACAAGTAATGGTATGAATCAAGCACAACTCTAAATTCATTAAATTTACATTACCAGAATAAATATTATTACAACTCTGAATTATTTGACAAAAGTCTAAAAACACAAACACTAAAGACTTAACAAAGTCTTTTCCTTCTAACTCAGCCTTGATCCTACCTGTTCAATCTCAACTAGCCTAGCAAAATTTATATATGAGGTGTTCTTCCTCGCAGTTTGCTTAATTCGAACCATGCTTCTCAAAAGCTGTAGAGGTTAGAAAATAATAGAATGAGCTACAAAAGCTCAGCAAATAATCATGCATAAGTTTGTAAACAGTTTTACAGCATAATAAGAACTTTGAAATCATTTCTCAATATCAAAACTGGACCTTATTGTCCTCAAACATCAATACAGAATTCATTATAAATCTGTGAATTCTTTATGCATAAAATTTTCTTCAATGCCATACTTTGGTAAGGTACGAGTAAGAAAAGAGTTTGTTCATGGCTTAGTCTAAAACTTGGAAATTGTGAAGTTAAAGTAAAACTGATAATGTTTTAAAAAGAATCATTTGAGGGTAAGGTATCTAACAGTATGGTGTGATAGGGTTAAGGAAATCTTTAAAATAAATAAGATCAAAATTTGTAGGTAAACATTTAGTTATTAGATGGATAACATGAAGTATTGCATATAAGTAAAACGGAGTCAGAAACATGGCAATATTGGCTGTTTAAAAGTCTGTATAAACAGGGCATCATAAAAGTATTCCATTACTAATCATTTCAATAAAAGATTATTCTCTGAATAGAACATCAGTATTAAAAATCCTTTTCGTAGAAACTGTCCTCTCATTAGGACATCATTTTCATAAAAATCGAAAATTATTTTGCTTGGAGTTTTCTCACAACGCCCGGACAATACGGGTGATCAGCCACGTAAAGTCCCCATAACGGACCGAAGTCCCTCGGGACCTTTAATGAGTACTCATAATTAACACTTATTGACATTGGCTATAACAGATGCTGGACTAGGACCGCCCTAGCCTCTTACGCTAGAAAGATGCTAGACCGGCGTCACTCGTCCTCTTACGCCTCCAATCTATAGGAATCCGCATAAACCATTTTGATCGGAATTCCTATAATTATCAAAACCTTCCTTTTTAGAGTTACCAAATCATTTGATGAAAAAGACTTCTTGAAAGTTGGATTTTATATTTAAATCCATTTTTAAAAGTCAAGAGACAGAGGTAAATTTTATTTGAAGACAAGTTTATATTCAAGTCTCTTTTGCAGTAACGTGAGCATGATTTAAGTAAATAATCAGAATCAGGTCATAGACACAAGTTTTCAAACAATTATAAGGGATAGCAAGAGGATCTAAAATAAGTTAGAAGCATTTGATTTAAAACAGCAATTAGGGAGTAGCAATGGGGTACTAATCATGTTTAAATATAACAGTTCAGGGATTGAAAAGTATAAGGTACCTTTAAGGCTATATGGCATTGCAATTTAGGTTTAACATTTAGTACAAAACATGCTGTAGATAGTAAAACAGTCTTAACTTACAAAGCATTTGTAAAAACGTGAAATAGTTCATATCTTTTAAAAGAAAAACTTAGGCAAAAGTTACTTGCCTCAAAATATAGCTGCGGCTGCTGAACAGGTAGATCTACTATCAAAGTCGCTAACTTTTTACTTTAGCTTTACCCTTATCTTTGACTTCTCTTTCTTTCAAATCTACACACATATAATACTATTACAGTATCTCAATCAAACTCGACGTTCTCTATAACGTCTAACTCAATCTACCCCTTTCGTTTCCATAAAGCTATATTACTATAATACTCATCTTATCACAGAAGTCAACAAACTTGCATCATGTAATAGCAGTCATATACAGTTACTCGAACATTCACTAATTGACATATCACGTAATTCATATCAGACCTTGATACTAGCAGAAGTACCAATTATTAAACAGAGATAGGCTGACAACCAATTAGCATGCAGTACATAAACAATCTCTTTAATTATATAATACTAATACCCTTCCTGACTGGTAGCATTACCTATACGGGAGTAATGTGCCATTAATGTTTTAAATAAATCATTGTTTTTAGAAAATTTTGGCAGCATTTCCCCTGTAAATAGGACTACCCATCGGAATACAACCGAACAAACAATCAATAATACTACTCATAACCACTCAGTTACATACTGTATCAATTATAAATCATATAAAATCATGCTTTCATAAATCACAAAGTGCAACCCACCTTGCCAATTTAATATATACATATGTATTCAAAATTACCCAATTATAATACTTATAATTCAAACATTTAGAAAACCAAATCATAACTATTCGAAATTCTACCTAAAAATCCATACACCAACTCATCCATATTGAAACGTAGCAACTAGCATCAACTTTGGATCAAAGATCACATACCACACTATAATCAATCATGGTNTCACACTATAATCAATAATGGTTATCTATATCTAATTCGAATTCCTCATTTTATTTACATGACATATACGAAAATTTGCATAAAAAAATAATCAAATAGTATATCAACTAATTATCCCTATACAAAGCAACTAGTAACCAATTTAATTACTAAACCACTTCCAAATGACTTCAAGCAGCTAGTAATATCAAGACTTATTGCAGCTAATCAAAGTCATCAAATCAAATCGATTACAACTTAATCAAGCACCACCGAAGCTAAATATGGATTACACATCGGATATTTGGAAATCAAACCAAATACTAACATGCAACGAGATTTACTAGTATAACATGGAAGAAAATTAAGATTCCGGCTCAAGTCTATCATGACCGTTGACCTGCCAGCTCGGAAAGCTTCATTGCCAGCGGCCAAGCTCCGGTGGAAGTCCGATCAACGGACCTTCAAACACCAAGTTTTGATTTTTAGCTGTTACTGATATAACAAGCAAACCCACTAGCATTCATAGCTTAACTCGAGTTGCATGCCATAAAAACTGAACTATACACATACACGAAGATACATACATACATGCAAGATCAAAACGATATTAATAATCGCAAATCAACTCAATATCAAGTACCAACTGAAGAAGTATCTTGAATTAACTGGCAATCGGCATGAAAATCGAAAGAAAAGACAAGCATCGAACTAGAGAGAGAGAAGTCGAGACCTGGCAGCAAGAATGCAGAGCAAGGGGAAAAGAAAGTGGGCGGTACTGATATATAGAAGGCAGGGGTAAAAAGTTAATTTCACAATTACTGATTTCTGAATTAAAACAATTAATAATTCAAATTTTGATGGAAAATGGGTAGAAAAATAAGTTTTATATTTTTAAAATAAATATCTTGAATTTAAAAGCTCACCCATATTTTTAAAATATTTTTCTGATACATAGATAATTAAATAAAAATCATTGAAGATAAAGTACTTTAAATGGAATTAAGAGTAGAAAATTCTTTAAAAATATTTTGGGGTTCGAATAAAATAAAATTTTGTTTTTCAAGAGTCTCTGAATATATAAAGAAAATTTTGGAAAACCTTTCATGATTTTTGGACATTCTAATAATTAAATATGGAATTTAGAAGATAAACATTTTCAGGATAAATAAGACTGAGAAAATTATATAAAAATATTGGGACTGAATATAATTACAAAACTATTTTTAGAAAGTCTATAAAATCACATAGAAGCTACATTTAAAATTTCATAATTATTGGACACAACAATAATTTTATAAAAATCCAGCAATGCATCAATTATACATTAAAAAGCCATAATTCACTTAAACAGTACACATAAGCACATATAATTCAATGTGTCAGTCAAATGAGTACATAATAGGATCACATAGCATATAATACATATTGGAGTAATAAATAATATATTTCACATTATTTTATTATATAATTAACACAGTCGTTACATCCCGCCCCCTTAAAAGGTTTCTGTCCCCAGAATCAGCCTAAGTAAACAAGTAGGGATACTTTTCGAGCATTTCACTTTCAAGTTCCCAGGTGGATTCCTCGACTCGAGGATTTCTCCACAAAACCTTTACAAGACTAACAAACTTATTTCTAAAAACTTTATCCTTACGATCCTGAATCACTACAGGCTGTTCTATATAGGACAAATCAGGTTGAATCTCTAGGGGTTCATATTCTATTACATTACTCGCATCTGGATTATATCTTCTAAGCATCGACACATGGAAAACATTGTGAATATGTTGCATATGTGGCGGTAGGGCCAGCTCATACGCAACTCTCCCAATTCTCTTCAGAACTTCAAAAGATCCTATATATCTTGGGCTCAATTTTCCTTTCTTGCCAAATCTGTTAACACCTTTCCACGGAGAAATATTTAAGAACACTTGATCACCATCTTCAAAACTCATATCCCTTCTTGATTGATCCGCATACTTCTTTTGTCTATCTTGGGCAGCTAACAATCTTTTCTGAATCAGCTCAATCTTTTCCTTGGTTTGTTGAACAAGCTCGGAACCCAAAATTTTGCGCTCACCAACTTCATTCCAACACACAGGAGATCTACATTTTCTTCCATATAATGCTTCATACGGAGGCATTCCAATACCGGCATGATAACTGTTATTATATGAAAATTTCACTAACGGTAGATGCTCGTCCCAACTTCCTTCAAAATCTAATGCACACACTCTTAACATGTCTTCAACTGTCTGAATTGTTCTTTCACTTTGACCATCTATCTGGGGATGATATGCAGTACTCATATTTAACTTCGTTTCCAAACACTCTTGAAATTTTCTCCAGAATCTAGAATTAAATCTTGGGTCTCTGTCGGACACGATCGATACAGGGACTCCATGTCGCATAACTATTTCCTTTAAGTACAAATGAACCAACTTGTCCAGTGAAAATCTCTCGTTAATTGGTAAAAAATGTGCTGACTTGGTTAATCTATCTATTATCACCCAAATAGCATCATGATTTTCCTTTGTCCTTGGTAGTCCCACTACAAAATCCATAGCAAGATGTTCCCACTTCCACTCTGGAATCTCTAGTGGTTGCAACAATCCACTTGGTCGTTGATGTTCAACTTTGACTCTTTGACACGTATAACATTTACTGATCCAATCTGCTACATCTCTTTTTCATATTAGGCCACCAAAAATTTTCTTTCAAGTCTTTATACATCTTTGTGCTTCCCGGATGAATAGAGTACCTTGAGTTATGCGCATCATGCAAAATTTCATTCTTGAGATCCTGAACATTAGGAATCCAAATTCGTGAGGAATACCTAAAAATTCATTTATCATCCCTCTGGCTTCTTAACTCTTCTCTAGTCAACTTAGCTTTGTCTTGACTCATCATCTGTTCCTGACATCGCTTGATCTTTTCTAACAATTCAGGCTGGAACGTCATTGTATACACCATTTCTCCCACTGATTCGGAATCAATTATTTCTATTTCCAATTTCTCAAACTCCTTGATCAACTCCTCAGATGAAACTAACATTTTTAATCTCTCCTTTCTGCTTAAAGCATCCGCTACGACATTCACCTTGCCTGGATGATAGTTGATAGTGCAATCATAATCTTTAAGTAATTCCAACCATCTTCTTTGTCTCATATTAAGCTCTTTCTGAGTAAAAATATATTTCAAACTCTTGTGATCCGTGTAAATCTCACATTTTTCACCGTACAAATAATGTCTCCAAATCTTCAAAGCAAAAATAATAGCTGCCAATTCTAAATCATGTGTTGGATACTTCTGTTCATGAATCTTCAATTGTCTGGAAGCATAAGCAATCACCTTCCCATGTTGCAACAAAACACATCATAAGCCTTTGTGCGACACATCACTGTAGATTACAAAATTTCCTTGATCATCTGGTAAAACTAACACTGGTGCAGATACTAACCTTTTCTTTAATTCCTGAAAACTTTCTTCACATTTGTCATTCCAAACAAACTTTTCATTCTTTCTAGTAAGCTTAGTCAATGGAGTGGCTATTTTAGAGAAATCCTGAACAAACCTCCGATAATAACCAGCTAATCCAAGAAAACTTCTTACCTCAGTAGGTGTCTTTGGTCTATCCCAGTTTACCACAGCTTCTATCTTTACTGGATCAACTCGAATTCCTTCACTACTGACAACATGACCAAGAAATTGTACTTCTCTCAACCAAAACTCACATTTTGAGAACTTAGCATACAACTTTTCTTTTCGCAAGATTTTCAATACAATTCTCAAGTGTTCTGCATGTTCTTCTTCTGTCTTGGAGTATATTAATATATCATCAATAAACACAATCACAAATTTATCCAAGTAGTTTTTGAAAACTCTATTCATAAGATCTATAAAAGCGGCTGGGGCATTGGTTAACCCAAATGGCATCACTAGAAACTCGTAATGGCCATACCTTGTGCGAAATGTTATTTTCGAAATATCTTCAGGCTTGATCTTCAATTGATGATATCCAGATCGTAAGTCAATCTTCGAGAACCAAGATGCTCTTTTAAGTTGGTCAAACAAATCATCTATCCTTGGCAATGGATACTTATTCTTGATTGTCAGCTTGTTGAGTTCACGGTAGTCAATACACAATCTCATGCTTCCATCTTTCTTTTTCACAAATAAAACTGGTGCTCCCCATGGGGATACACTGGGCCTTATAACTCCTTTTTCCAATAATTCTTGTAATTGAGTTGCCAATTCTTTCATCTCTATTGGTGCCATTCTATATGGTGCTTTAGAAATCGGTTCGGTTCTTGGTGCCAATTCAATGCTAAATTTGATTTCTCGATCTGGTGGTAATCCAGGTAACTCATCAGGAAAAACATCAGAAAATTCATTAACCACTGGAATTTTCTCCATTTCTGGTGTCTGTTTCCCCACATCTTTTACATGCACTAAATAAGCCTCACAGCCTTGACGAAGTAATCTTTTAATTTACATAATATTTAAAAACTTCTTAACTTGCTTCTGTCCTTGGAATACAAGTTCTTTATTATCCTTAGTTCTCAATCTTACTTTCTTCGTTTTACATTCAATCTGAGCGTCATAATCAGCCAACCAATCCATTCCTAAGATTACATCAAATTCTCCTAACTCAAAGGGTATCAGATTGACAAAGAAAAGCTGGCCACTTATCTTAATCTCACAATGAGGACATATTTGACTCACAGGAACTCTATTTTGATAATGATACTTCTATAATCAAAGTTGACTCTAAAGGATGAATCTCACAATTCAACTTATCAACAAACTTTTTAGAAACAAAAGACTTGGTAGCTCAAGAATCAATTAAAACTTTAGCTTCTACTGAATTTACAGGGAGCGTACCTGCAACCACATTAACATCTTGAATAGCATCTTTCATAGACATGTTAAAAGTCCTAGCTCGAGTTTGTGGAGTCGTCGTTGTCTGAGATGGAGGTCCTGCTATTCTTAGCACGTTAGCCATCTGAGATGATTCCTTGCATTCCCTCGAAATATGGCCGATCTTTCCACACTTAAAACACTTCACTCCTGGTTTGACATTGGGGCATTCATTAGCATAATGTCCCTTCTTACTACACCTGAAACAAGTAATGCTCAATCTGTTACAAATCCCAACGTGTTTCTTACACACATCTTACAATCTGGTAGAGGTGTTTTAGGTGCATTCTGCTGATTAACATTCTGAAGACGTCTATCTTGATTTTCGTTTTCGTTTCTCGATTTCTGAAATCCCTGGTTTCTGTTGGATTGATTATCAAATCTCTTCTTGAACTTATTATGAACATTTCCAACATCCTGACTTCCTTCTTACATCTCGAACTTCATCTTCTTTCTAGCCTTCTCATTCTGGGACAGTTCACTTTCTCCTTCAATGATCATTGCTTTCTGAACCACTGCCGCATAATTCTGAAGCTCGAATACTGCCACCTTGCTTCTAACCCAAGATTTCAAGCCTTGTTGAAATCTTTTAGCTTTCTTTGCTTCTGTATTCACATACTCTGGAACAAACCTTGCTAATTCGGTAAACTTAGTCTCATGTTTTCTTGTTTTAACTCCAAAACAAGAAAATTTAAATGTTCCTATGAGTTAGAATATTCCTATGTAGAAATTCCTATTTTCGAATACTGCCACACTCATATTTTCTTGTTTTAACTCCAAAAATTTAATCTCCATTTGATCGTGCATATATCTTGGGAGATACTTTTCCAAAAACAACTCATTAAATCTTTGCCATGATATTACTCCCTCACATTCCATTGCTTTTACTGATTCCCACCAATAGTTTGCCTCTACCCTCAGAAAATAGCTTGTAAATTCAGTCTTCTGATCCTCTCCAACCTTGACTAGAGCAAATGTTTTATCTATCTCTTTTAACCATCTTTTGCCCTCGATAGGATTTACGGTACCTTTGAATTCCGAAGGTTTAACTGCTTGAAAAGATTTGAAAGTTGACAAAGGTTGAACTGATGGTGGTTGTTGTTGATTTTGCTGTTGTTGGGTCAAAACTGCGGTTTGCTGTTGAAGTATCTGAATGAGTTGGGCTATAGTAGGGTCCAACTGAGGTGGATCTTGAGTTGAATGACTTTGAGAAGTATTTGAGGTAGTCTTTTTCTTTGGCAGCATATTACTATAGGGAAGACAAAGGGTATAAAGGTTTTATCACACAAGTTAGTACAACAGTTATAAATGGATCAGCATAAGGGTAAACAATAGGTATAAGGAAAATAATACTGGAATCTGAATAACAACAATACTAAAGGAACACAATATCGAAGTTAAGATGCTGAATAAATCTGAACGATAAGTATAACAGTGGTCCGAATAAAGTACAAGAACATACGAATAACAGTACGGAATGAAAACCGAAAATAAAGTCAGATAAGGTAAGCTAGATGAGCTCTAACAGATGTCTCATCTAACCCACTCACAAACACTAACAACTAGTCATGTCTGTGATCACGATCTCGAGCCTCCCTCAGCCCCGTCACTAGCCTACAAAGTAGTCGAGTCAGCTCCCTCGCTCCTTGAAAGGCAGAGTGTCTAAACTTGTAACACTATAACTTATGTAACTCAACTAAAAGAAAAGATACTTAACTGGAAGACAATCAAGAACATGAAGCCACAAAGAAATCAAT
>QRFB01005490.1:0-40378 GCA_008931105.1 Oenanthe javanica
AAGGAATCCCATTATAATGCTGTTAAGAGAATCTTTAAGTATTTAAGTGGTACTATTAATTTGAATTTATTTTATCCTATCACAAATGCATTTGATCTTGTTGGGTATAGTGATGCAGATTATACAGGTTGTCACACTGATCGAAAGAGTACAAGTGGTGTTTGTGCATTTTTAGGCCAGAGTTTGGTCACTTGGCAATGCAAGAAACAGAACTCTGTTGCTTTATCAACAGCTGAGGGGGAGTACTTGGCAGCTGGCAGCTGTTGCTCTCAAATGTTGTGGATGATACAAACACTAAGGGATTTTGGAATCAAATGTGGAAGGATTCCAATATATTGTGACAATACAAGTGCTATCAACATTTCAGAAAATCCTGTCAATCACTCAAGAACAAAGCATATCGATGTGAGACATCATTTCTTGAGAGACAATGTGGCAAAAGGGAAGATCAAGCTGATTTTTGTGCCTACAGAGTATCAGCTAGCTGACATTTTTACAAAGCCATTAGAAGGGAACTTGGCATGTGTAACATCTAATCAGCAAGCTGAAACCAGGTTTTTCGTAATCTCAGCTTACTGAGTACCCTCTTAAACATTTGGTTAAATTGATTTATGTTACATGCATTATATGAATTTTGTGCCCGTTGCTGGTAGGTTGGTAAAGTTCCACTTACTTGTAAGTTGTGCATGTCTATTAGAGTTTCTATGTGTGTTAAATGCTATTAATTGTTTAAACATTGCTTTTAAATTGATAATCTAGTCCGTATTTAACTAGATAAGCCTTATCTGATTAGTTTTTAATTTTATATAATTATCTGCTTATCTGATAAAAGATGTTTAGTTTATATAGGGCTGGGGGTTTTATAAAAACTTTTTATTCAAATAATTCTCAAAATACACTCTCCTTATATTTTAAAAGAGGAGTTGTAGAGGCACTCCATTCTCGGTATCTCAAGTTCATTTTTCCCAAACCCAAGATTGGATCTAGGGTGTTCAACATCGTCTTTGGTAAATATACTCTTTCAGTGATTGTTTCAATCGGTCTCTATTTCAAGATGAAGAGCACACGTCGTACTAGGGCTTCGGTCTCAGTTCCAAAGGACACCAAAAATAAGAGGAAGTTACTGGATGAGGAGGAGATTGTGGTTGCTGTCGATAGTGGTGATGAGTTCTCTGGTATCAATCGCTCAGTGGATCGTGATTTGACTCCATCAAAGCGGCTCAAGTTTGGTTTTAAGTTTATTCCAGAGGAGTTAGAACAGAGGTTCCATGCACTTGACCTAGGCAATCGCAGAGTCATTCCTGGAAAGCCTTTATCTGGTAAGACTTTCGTTTCTTGTGGTGCTGTTAAGATTTTTTCAGACTTAGGGTTTGAGTCGTTTCTAGTTGATATGCCGAAAGATGTTTACCCAGACTATGTGTATGAGTTTTATGCAAATTTTATTCCGGATCAGTTTGGTAATTATGTGTCTTTTGTTCGTGGGAAGAAGATAACTCTTAATGTTCCTGTACTTAATTGTATCTTAAGAGTTGAGAATGCCTCTGATTTGTCTGTGTACACCAAGAAGGGTCCCAAGGTGTTGGATGATTTATCTGCTTTAGATCAGTTGAATGCAATTAGGGGTATGCATGGTATACTTGAGTTTTGTTGTCCAACAACATCTTGTGTAATTCCCATGGCTAATTTGTTGTTCAAGATTTGCATATCAAATATTTGTCCTAGGCTGGGAAGCAGGTCTAATTTTAACTGTCAAGACATTGTGTTAGTTGCTATGTTGTTGCTGGGAAGAAAGTTTAATTTGTCTGAGTTAATTTTGAAGCATATGATGGATGTGTATGATGGTAACCCTGGTTGTGGTTTACCATATGGGTTGTTATTAACAAGGGTTTTTGATTGGTATGGAGTGGAGTTTTCTGATGTGGATAAGCACTCAGTAAAAGAGTTTTTGGATGGGAAGAGTTTGCAACAATCTCACTTGAAGGTGGAGAAGGATGGCACTTTGGTGCAGTTGGAGATTCCTACTCCTTCACCTATTGCTAAGTCAGCAATGGCAAGTGGTTCTGATTCTGAGATGCTACAGTTTGTTAAGAAAGTGAATACTGATCAGGTTCTGGTGATTCAGAAACTAAATGAAGTACTGGATGAACTTAAGTTTTTGAGGGAGTGTGCTTTTGGGCCAAGGACTCCTGCTACTGTGTCTGCACACACTACCAGGTCTGGTGAAGATGCTTCTGCAGATTTGGATGGGTTGCAGGGTTTAGCTGATGCAGCAAGGAAAATGGTGGATCCAGTGGCTGATCAACCAGCTGAGAAGGTCAAGTCTAAATCTCCAGAAGACAAGATTGCAGCTGAGGATGCAGAGGAAGATCTTGTGGATGCCTAACTCTACTCTTTTAGATGATTAAGGGGGAGTATTAGGAGAATTTGATGAATTTTTTATGTTTTAAAAATATTTTCTGGGGTTTTAGATTTTATTTCATTTTATGTTTGCTGGTATGTCTGAATATTTGGGTCTGGTTGTTATTTTTGGATAATTGCTGGTGCTACATGCTAGTAAGCATGTGTTTGGTTTGATGGATATTATTTGCTAGTGCATGTTGGTATGCATGTTTTATGAAATGCTATGATTTTGGTTTAAATCTAATTGTTAAATGCTTAGCATATCATATTTGCAATTTTATATCATGTGTTTACAGGATTGCAGGAATTTAGGGGGAGTATTCTATTCTCCTAAATTATTTTGTGATAATCATCAAAAAGGGGGAGATTGAAACCCTTTTGTATTTTGATGATCACTGTTAGCAAGCTGAAAGCTTGTATTTGATATAAAATAGCAAGCTGTTATATGTGGACTAACATGTTTTTGCAGGTATCAGCTTGCTGATATAACTTGTCAGTATAACATGTTGTAATACATTGACAGCAAGCTGAAAGTAGGAAAACAGGGCGTTTAAGCGAGCTGACAGCAGAAAATTTTCTGTCTCAGCAAGCTGACACTGGAACGCAGAAACTGTTGGATTTGCAAGGAAGTCCGATTTTATTGGAGAAATTATAGGATCTTACTTGTACAAGTCTATCTAATATATATATGGTTATATATTATATTAGAGCTCAGTTTTAATTAATTCAAACATATTTTATTATTCAAATTATCTTTCCTACTTAATAGGAGTTGGAGTTTGACTAAAACTTATCTTCTAAAACCAACTCTTATCTATACTATATTGAGGCTGATTTTAAATTGTTTCTATTATCTCTTATCCTCAATATACGTATGTTTAAACATATATAATATATCTTATCTTAACTAATTCAAACGTTGTAATTTCAACGTTAGTTTGGCTTTGATAAAATCGAATATATATATATATATATATACAAGTGTGTATAGCTTTTAAAAACAACCAAGTGAAGATATACTGATTTGAAAAATACATACACACTTCTTCTCAAACTCAAAACGATCTTAGCAAATATCTTGAGCTCTATTATTCTATATAGTTATATATATACGTGAGAGCTTATAGTTTGAGTTGTAAATTTCATTCACTTGTATTCGTTTGATTGTAATCAAGTTGTGGCTGGATTGCTAGGCTTGTGAAACAGGGTTCAAGGGAACTAGAAGCTAGAGAAGGCTATGCTAGGGTAGTATAGTGCTTAGAGGGCAGAATAGTTCAGTGGAACAGGTGTTTCAGCAAGCTAGGATCAGCTGCAAGGGATAAAGGGTGGAATATTATTGTAATCTGTAATCGTGGTTGATTTGATTAATAATATTCTCTCTTACCAGTTGGTAGGGGACCAGGACGTAGACCATAGGAGATTAGGGGTCGAACCTGGCTAAAAGACTTGGAGTTATTTACTTTTTCTGTATTGCATTGCATATAGCAGCTAGCTGACAGTGTCTGTTAATCAATCTTAGCTAGCTGACAGATTTAATAACTTGGTAAAATTAAAATTGGTCATTGTTAGCCTTAACACCTATTCACCCCCCTCTAGGTGTGCATTTTCACTTCACCTCAAAGTGGTAAAGCAGCTGAAGATATGACTCAGGTCCCACAAGAATCAATCATCAATTTTATGATTGCAGATCAAGATTCTAATATTGGACAGACAAACTCTGATGAAGCTCCACTGGCAATCACTAATGCTCTTATGGTGCTACCAATCTCTGCACAGCCAATGGAGACAACATCCACATCCACAACTCAAGGTATAAACTCTGACTTTTCTACAGAATATGCATTCTCTGATAGTTTAAGTTCAGATTTTACCTTTCCTAATTTAACTGCTAGAATGATCATGAATAGTCCTGAAAAGGGTACCCCTACTCATGTAACTACAGTCAACCTTTCTCAGCCACCTCTTATTTCTGTAGGACATTGTGTGTTGAGCCTTTCTAGTGAGTCTGAGGTAAAATGTGTGAAAAACAGAATTAATGAGAGGCAGACACTGGATCTGACAAAAGATGAGGTAGAATTGAGAAAGAAGTTAGTTACTTCTAGTGAGCAAAATCTAACTCTTAAAAGTTATGATATGTGTGATGTGAGAAGTAATGAGATTACTTTAAAAAAATAAGAGTGCCTTAGGATGTTCCATATCTTTTACAAGTACTCAGAGTTTATCAGTTGTAAACTCTTATCCATTATTAAACTCTGAGAAAGCCACAAATTCTGATGGGGAGGACACAGACTCTGATGAGCCCATTTTTGCTGATGAAGAAGTCACAGACTTGTCCATTCCCTATTCCCAAAGATACAATACAAAGAAGTGGCCAGTCAATTCACATGATGCACATGAAAGACTGAGCATGAGCTATCCTNACTCTGAGAAAGCCACAAATTCTGATGGGGAGGACACAGACTCTGATGAGCCCATTTTTGCTGATGAAGAAGTCACAGACTTGTCCATTCCCTATTCCCAAAGATACAATACAAAGAAGTGGCCAGTAAATTCACATGATGCACATGAAAGACTGAGCATGAGCTATCCTAATTACATGGTGGTAGAAGATCTTAAAGAAGAGATTGAAGCTGCTCTAGATGCTGAAGGTGTTCAAAGAGATTTCTCTTCTTAACCAGGAACTTCTCAAGATGTGTTGATAGATTCTCTTAAACAAAAAATGTGGGATAGTTCTTGGAAATATTCACATGAAGATATCTTTTGGCCACATATTCATGATTTTGTTAATAAGGCTGATAAGTAGATTAATTCTGCTGAACTGAAGTCTGTTTTGAAAGCTACTACTGTTTTATCCAAAGGCCTTCACACTGAAGTTGGTGCACTTAAGGATTCTCTCACCAACAACTCTGCTTTTGTTAAATCTTTACAGAATTCTATGGAGATCAAATTCAAGAATGTCCCAGCTAGACAAGATGCTCTAGAGGCAAAGGTGGATACTCTGTCTCACTCTATCAGTTTTATGCAGGGGATGCTACACACCATAGTTGATATTCTTACTGTTAAGCAAAGGTCTGATGTCAGAAATGGGGAGAGTTCAGTTAAGGATAAATGCAAGGAGGATACTGCACAATAACCTAATAAACCTGATGATGAAGATCAAGGGAGTCACAGTGAGGGTAAACAAATTATGAAGCAGCAAACTATGATTGATCAAAGTCAAACTTTGTCAACTACTCAAACTCTGATGGCACCAATCTCTAACAAACAGAACAAGAAGAAAACTCTGATAGAAGCTGATTTAGAATTTGCAAAGAGGCTTGAAGAGGAAGAGAAGCCTGAGAAAATTGAGGAGAAAAATATGAAAGATGCAGAAATGGCAAAGAGGTTGCTTGAAGAAGAACATCCTGGAATGGATCCAGCTGCTGTAGAAGCTGAATTAAAGAAGTCTGGTACTGACATTGCTCAAGTCCAGAAAAAGAGAAGATATGTAAGAAAAAGTCCAATTCAGAAGAAGGTTCATGCTCAACAGAAGAAGCCAGAATCTAAGCCTATTCAAATCAAAAATGTTGAAACTCCTAAGCCAGTTGCTCAATCAAAACTAGTCTCAGAAATTCAAACAAGATCATCTTCTAGAATTCAACAAAAAGCTCTAGCTAAGCCAAAGAATCCACTCACCATGTCTGGAACAACTTTTCTTCCAAGTTGTTCAAGCTTTGATGATGAGGAAGAAGAACAACAACAATCTCTGATAAGGAAGAAAAAGTCTGATCTTCTGTGGACAAATACTCAAACTCTGACTCTTAATGCCAGACTTGGAAAAGACAAAGGTGGTATTGGTGATACGCATGCTAAGTCTATATAGGTGAAGCAAACATCTTCAGAGATCCTTATTCATTGAAAGATAAACCTGAAGAAGAGTTGTCTCAAGAACATTTAGACAAGCTAATATCTGTTAATGTTGTGAATGATATCTTTGATGGTGCTCAAGCTAAGGAGAAGCTCATTTATTTCTTGGAGGATGAGAGAGTTATGAAGATTGCTCAAGAAAATTTAATTCAGAAAGGATCTAAAGAAATTAAACATGTTTTGTTTCTCCTAAATGATGAAAATGAGGTTACTTCTAGATGGGTAAAAATTCTTGAAGGAGCAATAGTTGAAAAGAAGAAAAGTGAAAGATTAATGATGATAAACTCTGAGGAGTATGAGCTGGATACTTACTTGAAGATGGATCAAGAAGAGCAATGAGAAAGGGAGATGCAAAAGTCAAAATGGTGTTAAGGATTCCTACATTAATCTTAAATCCTGATGGAATGAAGGCTTGTTGCATTGCTTTGGATGAAAGGATGAACAGATCATCTATCTATGCTTTAAGGGTTGCTATCTATCAGATTGATGATTCTTCTGATCAAATGATGGAACTAAAAGAGAAGCTGGTTGATTTGCTGAAAGCTGCTGAAGACAAACTTCTGAGTCAATTTCTGAAATATGATTTCTCTTACAGAAGAATCTGAGTTAAAAATGGTAAAAAAAACTCTGATGCATTTGTCTTGGATTTCTGACATCATAAGTGAAATTTATGTTTTATTTCTTAAAGCATAAATTGGGGAAGATTGTTAGGAAGCAAACACTGATGACTGTCAGAGAATATAAGTCAGAGTTTACATTGCTAACATCATCAGAGTTTAAGGAACTGTCGGACAGAGTTTACTTTATCAGAGAATACTCAATCAGAGTTTACTCTAACAGAGAATGCTCTATCAGAGAATAACAACCAACAGAGTTTATTATCAGAGTCTGTTAGGAAGCAATTCGTATCAGAGTCTGAATAGGAAAGTAAGAAGGAATCTGAATGCAAGACTATTTCCTTATGTAAAGCCGTTCTATTTCTAATCTGATTTGTAATTGAATTGTAACTGTGTCTATATAAACACGAATATAGGTTAACATTGACATATCGGTCAAGTCTTAATTTTCATAACCTAGCAGCTCTTAAGAACAAACAACTTCTTGAGAGAGTTTTGTAATCTGTTCATAATCTTTAATACAGAACAATATTCATCTTTTACATAATTGTGTTCATAATCGATTTACTGGTACTATTACATTCAACCTCCTTTCTGTTATAGTTTATTCATCTAGGCAAACATTAAATCTTTATATAATAATATTAATATTCTTTTATGTGATTTACTAAGAATTCTTGATTCTTATTTTAAAATAATTAATAAAATAATTAGTGTTCTTATTTTAATAGCCAACCATTAGAAACTAATAAGATTAAAAGATAAATTCATTAATTATATAAAAATAAATTTCATGCAAATTATTATTGAAACTTATTCTAAAATAATTTGTATAAGACTTAAGAAAATATATTAATATTAAAATTTTAGTAAGTGTTCTATTAGGTAATTAATTAATCATTTTAATATATTTCAGTAATTATATGAAAATAAAATTTCATGCAATTTATTTGTATTAAATATTAATATTAAGATTCTCTTTAGTAGTATACAAAGTATTATTTATTTTTATTAAATATTAAGATTAAGATTCTCTTAAGTGTTCTACTGAATGATTTTTAATATATTTCATTAATTATATGAAAATAAATTCCCATGCAATTTATTTTTATGAAATATTAATATTAAGATTCTCTTAAGTGTTCTACAAAGTATTATTAAAAACTGATTCTAAAATAATTAGTAGAATACTTCAGAAAATTTAATAATATTAAAATTTAGTAAGTAATCTCTTAATAAAATTTCATGCAATTTATTTGTATTAAATATTAATATTAAAATTCTCTTACTAATGAAATTCCATGCAATTTATTTGTATTAATATTAATATTAAATATTAATACTAATATTAATATTAAATATTAATACTAATATTAATATTAAGATTCTCTTAAGTGTAAAACTATAATAATGGCGGTATGTATGTATATAACCTACCATATAATTATATTATATTCTTACCATATATAAAATATTCTTAATAAATATCATGGATGCTAATCAGCGTATTTGATTTGCTGGAGACCGTATATGTATTTAAACCGTATGATGTATATCTTTCATTATCTGATTTATTTACATAAATGTCATTATATACTGTATTAATAATTATATAAATACTATTTATAATCCGGAGATTAAGTGTCTCTAGGGTTTCTTGATGAAAGGGTCTCTCCAGAACCCTACCCGATTAAGTATGTCTATCTTTTTGGAAGTTGTTGGAAATCTGAACCACTGCAATACAAATTAGGTAAGGTAGTTTAATACTCATGTCCTCCTAATTTATTTGTTTTATTTAATTTTTTTATTGTCAAATTTACTAAATTTTAATTATTAATTAAAAATTATTAGTTTATAATTTTTAAAATCTTAAAATTACATTTTAAAGTAATTTATCTATACTTTTTAACAATATAATTTTATAATTTTTTTCAATTATATAATAGTTGTAATTTTTGTTTAAAGTTGGATCAATTTAACTGTAAAAAATTAAACATGAAAGATAATTTAAGACGGAGGGAGTATATTTTAAAATAATTTTAAATTTAAATTTATACCCAAAGAAGAAATAATCCTTAATAAACGTTTTAAAGGGTGCGAGGAGTAAGTATAGTATGGAGTAGTGGTAGTGTTGATGGAGGAATTTGATAACAACAAAATTTGAGGTCCATCGCCATAATCAAGATCTAGGGTGGTGTTTTTTACCTGAAAAGTTGTCAAAGTGTGGTGGTTGTTGAATATTGGGGGCTGAGATTGTTAGGGTTTTTTTAGTTGGTGGGGGCTCTCAACATCCAACCCCTTATTCAACAATCGAAACCTATTTGGAAGAGGTCTCTACATGGAGGCTTGTTTGGATAGTCCAAAGCCCAGTATAAGGCCCAAGGACTTTATGAATCCGACGTTGACCCGGAAACCATGGGCTCTAGTCGGTCCACTTCAGCTATTTCCCGGATACCTTGACTGGAGGCTAGCACTAGATCCACCCCGGATGCAGGACGCGCCCTAAGCCCCCAGACGAGGACAACCCGCCTGAGTACAGGGAAAGGGTTTTCCAAGCTGAGGTCAGCTGCAACCCAAAACTCCCCGCCGAGGACAACTCGTGGAGTACAGAGCAATGGTCTTCAATAATTAACCCCGAAGGGCCTTCATTAATGATTAACCCCGGAGGGCCTTCAACAATTAACCCCGGAGGACCTTAATTAATGATTAACCCTGGAGGGCCTTCAATAACAGTAACAATAATCCACACGATAAATACTGACCCATAAAAAATAAGACATGTTGAAATTTGGGCATAACAACTACCCTCCAATTCCTTGCAATATTGTAAATATAAGAGGAATTAAATATTCAACTTTTTCATCACTAAATTTCATGCTAGAGCGCGACGTAACAATATTACCATCAACATATATACTTCTACATTTTCCATTCATTTCCTCCAAAATTATTTACTCCACACACTCTTCAAATATTTCATGCATAATAATAACTTTTACGACGTGTCATATAAAAACAACCCCCTTGTAACTCTTTTATATCATCATATAATATGTTCATGCCTAACAAGGCTGCACTATGAGATTTAGGCACACCATGTGTATACGTGCTTCTTCATACCATTATAATTACCCCCCATTATCAAATCAAATCTCCACATTGATATTTAAGATATGCCAAGGTAATAATAGAAACAATTAAAAACAAACCCATTGAGAAAACATACCTCCATTTTTCTTTTTTATTAGGCGCGCCTTAAGTAACTCCATCAACAAGCATAGTTCCTCAGACCCCCAACCGTCAATCAAATTTTAAACTATGAAAGATTATCAATAAAATTTTAACCCATGAAGGACCTTCAATAAAATTTTAACCCATGAAGGGTTTTCAACAAAATTTTAACCCTTGAAGGGCCTTCAATAAATTTTATCACATAAGATATTTCAATAAAAAATTTACCCATGAAGAGCCTTCAACAAAATTTTACCCATAAAGCGCCTTCAACAACTTCAATAAAATTTGTCACATAAGAGATTTCAAAAAATCTTACCCATAAAAATGCCTTCAGCAAAATTTTAACCCATGGAGGGTCTACTATATAAATTGATGTTGCTGCAATCAGCCCACAAAAAGCACCCGTCATTTTACATTTCAAACTCCTCACAAACACCAAGACAAATACAATACAACCTCCAACAGCTCAACAAAAGCTTATCATATTTCATTATATGACAATAATACACATTCACATTATTACATACATATTTTTTTTAACTACTGGCCATAAACCACCATGGCGCGTCTCGCAATCAACCCAAAACTCTACATTACTCTCTTCAAATGTATAGCCATAGTTACATTTATCTCCCCACAATATATAACACAACCATACAAATACATATACGCAGTATGTATACAACCAGTTCTTCCAATTCTCAACATATTAATGCACCGCCTTATTTAATCAGCTCTTTCAAGCTTTCTTAATATTTATATTACCTTCAAAGAATATTATGCATGTAACGAGTATAATACATGCAATGAATATGATAAATTTAAATGCAAAAATTAACTCTAACCTTCGATAATCGTTCCATGATCGGTATCTCCAAAACATGCATCCCATACAGAGTCATCCTTTAAAAAATATGTATCAACGGGGTATGTTGAGGTGATACACCTTTCGAGAAGAATAACATATTTGGGATAATTCATACCGATACTTATTTCGATGCATATTGTACACATATCATATCGAGACAAATATTTTGAAGCTTATTTTGCATTGGTGTCGACCCTCGGTGAGGGGAAGAGACTTTAATAAAAATTTACCCCTTAAATAGCTTTCAACAAAATTTTACCCCATGTAGGGCTTTTAATAAAACCTTCAATAAAATTTTACTCATGAAGGATCTTCAAGAAAAATTAAATCTATAACCAAAATCATTCCTAACCCCTTATTCTCCAATTTCTATATCCCTAGTATCATCATCACCAAAATCATTCGCAACCCCTTATTCTCCAATTTTTAGATCACTAGTATCATCATCACCAAAATCATTTTTAACCCCTTATTCTCGAATTTTTAGGTCTCATAATCATAATAATTATGTTACCCCTTATTCTTCTTGAAAGGTCTTCAATAAAATTTTATCTCATGAAGGGTCTTCGATAATATTATTACCACATGACATGAAGGACCTTCAATAAAATTTTGCAACATGAAGGGTCTTTAATAATATTTCAATAATATTTTACCTCATGACATGAAGGGCTTTCATTAAAAATTTAACAATAAAGAGTTTTCAATAAAAAAATTTACCCCAAGCCTTCAAAAAAATTTACCCAGTGAGGGTCTTTCAATAAAAATTATCTAAATAAAATTGAATTCATGAAGTTCTTTCATTTTTTTATGGCGGAGGGATTGGCCTTGGCGTCGACCCCCACTGGTATTATTAAAACCAACCTCCATTTCTGTAACCTCCATTCATTATAAGCATATGCTCTATTATAAACATTATCCCTACCTCTCACAACTTCACTAATAGGCCTCCAATTATCATGCTAAATAAAAATTTCTATCATCAAAATTATTCATACCCCTTATTCCTCCATTTTTCCTACAAAAATCAATATGTGCAATAATACAACCGACAACAAAAATATATAAAGAAAATTTGATTGTACCTGGAAGGCGTGCCTTAAGAGAATTGAGAGATGATGTATGACTTCAAGTTGATGATGAATGTTTCTCATCCTTATAGAAATTAGCTACTGCTACATAGATGACTCCATTCATTATCATAGGGACTCGTCCTAACGAGCATGTGGCACTCACTAAGATTCAAGTAATTCTCATTTACATAAGAATAGTCCATTAGAACAACGCTTTAAATCGGTAAAGCTCGAATTTGAGAAAATCATTATAGCAAAAAGTTTGACGCGTCTGATAAGAACACACGAGATTTCAATGACAAAGCTTCATGTAATCCGTGAACTCGCATAATAATTACTCAAATTGAATAAAAATATTATAGGCCAATAGACCATGGAAATACCCCTCGAGGAGCTAAGAACATCACGAAAATCCCCATCACGTTAATCATTCCTACCCCTTATACTCCAATTTCTAGGTCCATCGTACTATCATCATCAAAATCATTCCTAACCCTTATTCTCCAATTTCTATATCCTAGTATCATCATCACCAAAATCATTCCTAACCCCTTATTCTCCAATTTCTAGATCACTAGTATCATCATCACCAAAATCATTCATAACCCCTTATTCTCCAATTTCTAGATCACTAGTATCATCATCACCAAAATCATTCCTAACCCCTTATTCTCCAATTTCTAGATCACTAGTATCATCATCACCAAAATCATTCCTAACCCCTTATTCTCCAATTTCTAGATCCCTAGTATCATCATCACCAAAATCATTCCTAACCCCTTATTCTCCAATTTCTAGATCCCTAGTATCATCATCACCAAAATCATTCCTAACCCCTTATTCTCCAACTTCTAGATCACTAGTATCATCATCACCAAAATCATTCCTAACCCCTTATTCTCCAATTTTTAGATCCCTAGTATCATCATCACTAAAATTATTCCTAACCCCTTATTCTCCAATTTCTAGATCACTAGTATCATCATCACCAAAATCATTCCTAACCCCTTATTCTCCAATTTTTAGATCCCTAGTATCATCATCACCAAAATCATTCCTAACCCCTTATTCTCCAATTTTTAGATCACTGGTATCATCATCACTAAAATTATTCCTAACCCCTTATTCTCCAATTTCTAGATCACTAGTATCATCATCACCAAAATCATTCCTAACCCCTTATTCTCCAATTTTTAGATCCCTTAATCACAACAATATGCTACCCCTTATTCTTCTCGAAAGGTCTTTAATAAAATTTTAACTCTAAAGGCCTTCAATATAATTTAACTCATGATAGAACTTCAATAAATCTTTACCCCGTGAAGGACCTTCAATAAAAGTTAAGCCATGAAAAATTCTTCAATAAAATTTTAACCATTGAGGGTCTTCGCTAAAATTTTACCCATGAAGGGTCTTCCATAAAATTTTACCCATTAAGGGCCTTCAATAAATTTTTTAACCTTGGAGGCAGAGGGCCTTCAATAAATTTTTAACCTTGGAGGCAGAGGGCCTTTCATAATATTTTAACCCGAAAGAGACTTCAAGAAAAATTAAACACATGTGAGCCTTTACCAAAAACTAAACCCATGAGGCCTTCAATAAAAACTAAACCCATGAAACCTCTAAGAAAGACTAAACTCATGAGCCTTTCAAGAAAAACTAAACCCATGGGACCTCAACATGCCTCCAATAAAATTAATCTCTACTTCAATAAAAATTAACCTCCTAGAGCCTTCAATAAAATTTTCCTCATGGCATGAAAGGCATTCAACAAAATTTTTACCCNGAGTGTGGTGGTTGTTGAATATTGGGGGTTGAGATTGTTAGGGTTTTTTAGTTGGTGGGGGCTCTCAACGTCCANACTTCAATAAAAATTAACCTCCTAGAGCCTTCAATAAAATTTTATATCATGGCATGAAAGGCATTCAATAAAATTTTTACCCCATGAAGGGTCTTCAATAACATTATTTCTTACCAGCAAAAATTCNTATTCAACACCTTATTCAACAATCGAAACCTATTTGGAAGAGGTCTCTACATGGAGGCTTGTTTGGATAGTCCAAAGCCCAGTATAAGGCCCAAGAACTTTATGAATCCGACGTTGACCCGGAAACCATGGGCTCTAGTCGGTCCACTTCAGCTATTTCCNGGAAGACGTGACTTGGGAGATGAAGATTCATCTCCTCATAAAACTCAGTTGTCCAGGCCTTTTTCTGGGTTTTTCCACTTCAACATAGAATATTGGACTATCTCCAAGTTGTAGGAAATTATGTTATCTTCGCATGGGCTGTAAAATCATTCAATTCTGACTTTTGGAACTCAAATTACAACTGAAACAATGATTGTTGCGCAAAATCTTCCACAAATCCGAATTTTCATCTGATTTAAGCTAAAATAAACTCAATTCTTTCCTTTATCTAATGATCTTCAAATATTTGTCTTCATGTGACTTTCTACCTGCAAAAATTCAATCAATAACAGAAAATATTAAAACGTTAGGGNCACGTGAATTTCTACTTGCAAAAATTCAATCAACAACAGAAAATATTAAGACATTAGGGTTTACCTAATAGACGCACTTTGTGAGATAAAGATGCAGCTGCTGATAATTGTGTCTCATGTGCCAGTATCCTTCTCCATGTGTTTGTTCTTCAATTAACTGTAACCTCCTTCCCCGAATCAAATGTGGATTTTGTCATAATGTTCTAAACCAATTGCCATTAGGTTTCCTAAACTGAGTAGAATTCATTGTTAAAATTCGCAACTGTCTTTTCTCTCCAGTTTCGGACTGATACCAGATGTATTCTTCTTATTTTTTTCACCTTTGAATTAAAGAGAATTCAATAAGCTTCGAATAGGCTGTAAAATCGTCAAAATCTGACTTCTAGAACTCAAGATATAACCCCAATAGTGTATGTAACGCATGTAGTACAATATATACGAATTTTCTTCTATTCTTACTCCAAAATCGATTACCCATCAACCATTAAGCCATACTTGAGACCATATACTTGAAACCATGATGAGAACCATAACCTATTGAATGCCAACAACCCATACAAATCTTTTTCAATATCTCCCCCTTCGATGTCTCCCATAGCCGCCTTTGATGTCCATCTTGAAAACTTTTAAAACCCTAGATTCGATGTAACATCTTTCCTCCTAAGATGTGGATTTTCCCCTCCTTCTAGCGCCAATCTGTTGATGGAGGAATTTGGTAACAACAAAATTTGAGGTCCATCGCCATAATCAAGATCTAGGGTGGTGTTTTTTACCTGAAAAGTCGTCGGAGTGTGGTAGTTGTTGAATATTGGGGGCTGAGATTGTTAGGGTTTTTTAGTTGGTGGGGGCTCTCAACGTCCAACCCCTAACAATGTGCCTACGTACCCCTATTTATAATAGGGGATCAAGCCCACGTAGTTCTTGCTGAAGTAGAAGCCCGTTAAGAAAAGTCCACCTTATCCACCCCCTTATTCAACACCTTATTCACCCCCTTATTCGATCATCGAAACCTAGTTGGAAGAGGTCTCTACATGGAGGCTTGTTTGGATAGTCCAAAGCCCAGTATAAGGCCCGAGGACTTCATGAATCCGACGTTGACCCGGAAACCATGGGCTCTAGTCGGTCCATTACAGCTATTTCCCGGATACCTTGACTGGAGGCTAGCACTAGATCCACCCCGGATGCAGGACGCGCCCTAAGCCCCCAGACGAGGACAACCCGCCTGAGTACAGGGAAAGGGTCTTCCAAGCTGAGGTCAGCTGCAACCCAAAGCTCCCCGCCGAGGACAACTCGTGGAGTACAGAGCAATGGTCTTCAATAATTAACCCCGAAGGGCCTTCAACAATTAACCCCGGAGGGCCTTCATTAATGATTAACCCCGGAAGGCCTTCAACAATTAACCCCGGAGGACCTTCATTAATGATTAACCCTGGAGAGCCTTCAATAACTACTGACCCATCAAAAATAAGACATGTTGAAATTTGGGCATTAGGTAGCAATTATAGCTTATAGAACACAAGAAAATTAAATCATAACCAACTTGGTTTGAAATTGAAGCCAGGTTGGTGAGGGAGAACCAGAACCCCAGGAGTGATGAATTTGAATGCTTTTATAAATAAAATTTGTTCTTTAGTAAAATCTCGATAAATTAATAAATTATAATAAATTAATAAATATGATAATAATCATACATCTTTTATTTTGATTAATTATTAATCTCAATAAATTAATAAAATTTGACTGTCTCGAAATTATTAATTTATAGAGATTTAATTTTCTTTTGATATAAATTTAAGTGTATATTTTTATAAAATTTTCTTCTATTTATTTTCTCTAAATTTTGAATATATATTTTAATTTTTTATGTAATAACTAGGAATATATATTGAAAATTTTATTTAAATAATTTTTTTTAATATATGAATTTTTTTAAATAGACATATAAAATAAGAGAGGTGTATTCAATTTAGATTTTAATAGATTATAGTTGATTTTATTGGAGTAATAGATTTTACGCAGTAGTTGGTAGATTCTATTATGAGCTTTCGGAGTCCATATACAGCGTAGATTATATGCTTCTATACTAAGTTTATAGAATTGTGTCTAAATTCGATATAATTTTTTATATTTGGATGAGATTTCAAAATTTTTAAAATATATTATAGAATATAAATTTTTAAAATTCAAGATTTTAATAAATTATTAATAATCCATATTAGATACTCAAAATTTTAAAAATTATTTAAAATCTACATTGAATACCATCGAATTTTACACATTTTTTAAGATTTAAATTCAATATCATCAGTTTTTTAACAAACTGAAACCCTAACCTATAACTGGATAAACAATTATAAATATAAAATGCTGGAACATGAGCCCATTTATGTAATTACAGCAAGTCCGCTTTGAAACTTAGGTAGCCCGTAGCTATGGCCGAGCATTCGGTTGGTTTGGTCCAGAACTAGACCGAACCGAATAGACGGAGAACCAAAATTTTAATTTTTTATGGACCGAATCGGACCTAAATTTTCTATTTCGGTTCTGTTCTTTCCTGAAAAAACCGAACTTATAAATAAAAAACGTAAAAAAAGTCAAAAATTAAGAAAACACTGCATCACCAGCAGTCAGCACAGCGGCACTAATAGAAACCAACTCAGGTGGTAGTTAGGTGGTCCTATTCTAGCCAAGTAATTCCCATTCAAAAACGAACAAAAAATGATAGATGATTCTTCCTGGTCATCAGCTCATCACATAGACACGGACTATACAAATATACATATACACATATACACATAAATAAACATTTAAACCTAGAAACTTCATTATCGAACAAGAACATAATCGATGTTGATCTTCAATTCTTGGAATCTCGGATTCAATTCTAGATTGTTGGAATCTCGGATCCAATTCTTGGTTGCGGCTGAATAGAGCGAGTATAAACAACCTAAGGTAATAAAGGAGTAAAGGTATAGAGGACTGAATAGACCGAATTTTCAGAAAATTAGGACCGGATTTATACTCGGACTGCTATACTATCCCAGCTGAGTACCAAAAATCTGCATTGCTGTATATACAGTTAAGATAGGATTGAAATACATTGATCCCATTCTCTTGGTTGTGATAGTTGAGAGCGTTAAGTTGACAATTTCAGAACAACAATTTGCATTTTAAGATCACTCAAAGAGAGGCTCTTTCGACAAAATATTCCTCCACTTATCCTTGAGATCAGCTGGAGTACGTGTGTCATCAAATACAACACGACCTTCTTCCAAGATCTTCTGCCAAGGAAGATTTTTGTTCACTTTTTTTGAGTACTTCTGCACTCCCTTCTGCAATGTCAACATGCATTATAAAACTAAAGCCTTGAACTTAAAATTAAAAACTAAAGCCTTGAACCTTAAAGTATCTAAAAACAGCAGGAATTATTAGGCTAAACAAACATNTTGACTCTTTGCACAAATTATTTTCTGTTGTTTTGTGTGCTTGTTCCTGATTCTGTACTTCTACCATCATTCCTTTATTCTCTTTCATGATTTTGCATGCTTCAAAATGTTCTGCATCCCGGTGATGTTTGGGAAATATTTCGATTTGGATAGCATCATTTTGTATTTTATCCCCGGATTGACGCCTTTCGTTCATGTCTACATCTTTCTGCTGATCTACCTTACCTTCTCCACTGCAACATTCATCACCACGTCCGCGAACAACACACTCCAACTCATTTTGCTTCTCCACAACCTTAACTCGATTAATATCAGCACTTACCCCGACACTGTCATCAACCCTCGTAAGTACCACATCACTCTCTTTATTTACCAATAACACATCAGCTTCTTTCTCTCTCATAACCCATTCAGGACCTGTCACTTCATGGCAATCTTTTTCCAACTCGACACATTGATTACGAACATCACTGCTTCCAATCACACTTACAGCCACAAAACCTTCACTACCTACCCCTTTTCCATCTAAATATCTAGACAAGCTTTTCTCCGCCAAAACGGCCTTTCTCTCAGCTTGACTTAATTCTTGAGTAGCCCGTTTATACACACAATCCGGGCAACAAAAATTCCCCATCTCATCAAATTGAGCTTCACAACCCAAACAATCCTCATGAACAACCATCGGACAGCCGTTCTCGAGACAAGTCAACAATTTCCCACCCTTATCACATATAATACACACATCCATCCAATGAAACTTCTTGACAGGAACATCCTCATTCATCATTTCCATACCCTAAATCAAAAAATTAAACTAAACCCTAATAAAATCACTGGTATAAGTAAAAAAACCCACATCATTAAATCTTATTTACACACAAAGTTAGCACAAACAGAGCATCTTAAGTAGCACAAAGTTGAATTGATAAACTCTTAAACAGTAACTGCGTGTATCAAATATTTATATACATCAAGAGGTATGGAGAATGCGAACCTGTGCGAGAAAGATGATACAAATAATAGGCTTGCGAGGCTTCCCGAAGAATTCGAACTATGAATGAGCATAATCGATTTAAAATCGATATGGCAGAAAACCTATTAAAATCGCACTAATTACATCATTTGGGGTTTGATTTACTTTTGATACATACATACATTCAGGTGCTTTATTTTTTTCTGTAAATTAAAATTTTGATTACATATTTCCATTTAGAAAAAGAAAATTTTAAAAATAATGGGAAAATTCCTAACTGTACCATTGTAAAATTGACTTTTTAAAATTGTACCATTCAGTATTTTGGATTTTCAAGCGGTATAACTGTATTTTTGACTTCATCCGTATCATACTACTCTGTCAGCTAAACGTTAATTTCTAATGATACCATTTAAAAAAGTCAATTCTATAATGGTACCATTAGAAATTTTCCAATTTTAAGTTCTACTTTTTAGGGATGATAATAATATAAAAATAATTATAAAAAACCAATATCTATTATATATGATAAAAAATTAGGTAAAGTTGACTTTGCTAAATGTTGCTATTATGAATTGTCAGTTTAATCAATATTTAAGGGTTTTTATTAACGTTTAGTTAACAGAGTGGTATGATGCGGACGGAGTCAAAAATATAGTGGTGTCACTTGAAAGTCCAAAATAGTGAATGATACCATTAAAAAAAATCAATTCTACAATAATAATATTAGGAATTTCCAAAAATAATAATTTTAACTACGCGATCAAAATTTTTAAAAGTATGTGCCAGCAAGTTAAACATCAAATAAAAATAGGAGAAGCCGCATTACATATTTATTATATAATTAATAAATATATGTTTTAAATTTGTATTATCATTAATATTATTTATATAAATAAATTATTAAATATTGCAAGATAGTAATATTTTGTATTTGTACTAATATCAGTATTAAGTTTAAATTTCTCAATCATTCAAATTTAGATCTTTTATCTTCACCTGATTTAAAAACATTTGAATCATTGGTTTTATTATCATTATCTTTCACTTTAAATTGATCAAATTTAGATCTTTTATTTAAGTAGTTATTTTTTATTGAATTTTAAATATGATAAAGTACTAGGAATGTTACCCTTCATGCAATTTCATGTCCAATCGTGATATAATCTCATGGGTTAGTTACGAAAATTTTACGAACATCTCAAACTTAATATACTTTTACACGTCATTAATTTGAGATTTTAAAAAGGTCATAGACAAAATAATGTAAGCATGAAATCTATACTTACTATCAATATCTATAATGTATTATAATAATCAAACTAGAATAACTATTTTTTTAACATGGGTGAAGCATAAAAAAGATCCTAACCGTCCAATTTTAGGTCAACCATGAAAATGATCATAATCATTCAATTTTAATAAAATTTAGTTTTAGTAAGGATATATATCATACATACAACTCTATCCCCCAGATAGTCTCCTGACAGTCCTCCTTTTATATAACTCTTCACGAATAATATTATATTATATTATATTATATATTTTCTATTTTAAGAATTATACTTATTATATAATTTTTATTTAATATATCATTAAATTTTATAAATATTAATATATAAATATCATTGTATAACCATCCAATTTTAATAAAATATAATTTTAGAAAGGATATATATCATACATACAACTCTATCCCCATATTCCTCCTTTTATACAACTGGTCACGAATAATATTATACTAGCTTATATCCCGTGCGATGCACGGATGAATTTTTTTAATTTTTTAATATTTTTATTTTAATATTTTTTAATGATTTAAATTTATTTGTATTTGTATAATTATAATTATAATTTTATTTAATATTATATGTATATGTTTTTATATAATTTATTTGCATTTATATTTTAATAGGATAATTTTTGTTTGTTTTGTATAGAGATGTATTTTACTTAGGAGATTAATGTGAGATATTTTAGTTAGAAGATTAATATGAGATTGTATTTTAGTAGTAATGTTTATATTCTTTAGAATTATAATGTTTATGAGTTGTTTGCATAAAAGGAGGATTACTTGTGTTAGAATTGTATGTATGATTATATTCTTTTAAAATTATATTTTATTAAAATTTAACGGTTAAGATTATTTCTATGGTTCACTTAAAATTAGACGGTCAAGATTTTTTCTATGGTTCACCCAGTACCAAACCAACCGACGACCAAAAGTTTTAATCTTTCGTCTTTAATAATATAGTATAGATTATATTTAAATTATATTCTATATTTTCTATTTTAAGAATCCTACTTATCATATGATTTTTATTTAATATAATTTAAACACATTCAACTCAATTTTATCACCATTCAAACTTTTTTATTTATTTAAAATTATGACTTATAATTAAATTTTATGAATATTAATATATAAACACTATTGTACAGAAAAATGTAAAAAAATTAATAATAAAACAAATTATCATATTAAATGAAATATTTAAATTACATAAAATATATACTTGTAACATTAAATAAAATTTAAATTATTATTATAAAAATATATTCAAATTATATATAAAAAAATATTAAAACAATTTAATCTGTGCAATGCACGGGATATAAGTTAGTTATANCCATCCAATTTTAATAAAATATAATTTTAGAAAGGATATATATCATACATACAACTCTATCCCCATATTCCTCCTTTTATACAACTGGTCACGAATAATATTATACTAGCTTATATCCCGTGCGATGCACGGATGAATTTTTTTAATTTTTTAATATTTTTATTTTAATATTTTTTAATGATTTGAATTTATTTGTATTTGTATAATTATAATTTAAATTTTATTTAATATTATATGTATATGTTTTTATATAATTTATTTGCATTTATATTTTAATAGGATAATTTTTGTTTGTTTTGTATAGAGATGTATTTTACTTAGGAGATTAATGTGAGATATTTTAGTTAGAAGATTAATATGAGATTGTATTTTAGTAGTAATGTTTATATTCTTTAGAATTATAATGTTTATGAGTTGTTTGCATAAAAGGAGGATTACTTGTGTTAGAATTGTATGTATGATTATATTCTTTTAAAATTATATTTTATTAAAATTTAACGGTTAAGATTATTTCTATGGTTCACTTAAAATTAGACGGTCAAGATTTTTTCTATGGTTCACCCAGTACCAAACCAACCGACGACCAAAAGTTTTAATCTTTCGTCTTTAATAATATAGTATAGATTATATTTAAATTATATTCTATATTTTCTATTTTAAGAATCCTACTTATCATATGATTTTTATTTAATATAATTTAAACACATTCAACTCAATTTTATCACCATTCAAACTTTTTTATTTATTTAAAATTATGACTTATAATTAAATTTTATGAATATTAATATATAAACACTATTGTACAGAAAAATGTAAAAAAATTAATAATAAAACAAATTATCATATTAAATGAAATATTTAAATTACATAAAATATATACTTGTAACATTAAATAAAATTTAAATTATTATTATAAAAATATATTCAAATTATATATAAAAAAATATTAAAACAATTTAATCTGTGCAATGCACGGGATATAAGTTAGTTATATTATTATAATCAAACTAGAGATTTTTTTTAAAACACTTAGGTGAACCCTAAAAAAGAACCTAACCGTCCAATTTTAGGTGAACTACAGAAACGATCTTAATCATCCAATTTTAATGAAATCTAATTTAAAAAAGATATATATCATACCTACAATTCTATCCCCGATAGTTTTCCTTTTATATAACTCCTCACAGATAATATTATATTGTATTTATATTATATTCTATATTTTCTATTTTAGTAATCCTAATTATCATATAATTTTTATTTAATATATCATTAAATTTAATAATAAAACAAATTATCATATTAAATAAAATATTTAAATTATATAAAAATAATTAATATATAATTTATTAACAACATCCATGTTTTACGCAGGTTATAAGCATATTATTATAACCGAGAACTTTTTTAAAACACTAAAATGAATCATAAAAAAAGATCATAACCGTCCAATTTTAGGTGAACCATAAAAATGATCTTAACCAACCAATTTTAATAAAATCTAATTTGAAAAAAGATATATCATATATACAACTTTATTACTGATAGTTCTTTTTTATACAACTATTCATGGATAATATTACATCATATCTAAATTATATTCAATATTTTTATTTTAATAATCCTACTTATCCTATAAATTTTATTTAATATAATTAAATCATACATACAACTCTATCCCCGATAGTCCTTCTTTTCTACAATATCTCACGGATAATATTATATTATATTTAAATTATACTCCCCCCGTCCCTTAAATATTGTCTGATTTGACTTTTTGACTGAAAATAAGAATAAATAATATTCATAATTTTGGACTACATTACCCTTCCATGCAGTTAGTATAATGAATGAGCATCTTTATGTTTTTAACCCAAAAAATTTAATATGTGGTTAATAAGTTCATTAAAGAATTGCAAGCTACACATTCCCATATTGAAAGTCCAACAGTTACGTTGAAAATACTTGTGTATATATATGCATACACATTCAAAGAGATTTTAATAAGTGTTTCAATGGATTCAAAGAATAAGAACTTGTTTGATGTACCAAAGAAAAAAAATTGTTTGATCTTAACGAACCACCACAATCAACTCAGTCTATTGATTTGAATGCGTCGCCACCATCAGAAAATTTGACAATCGAAAAGCAATAAACTATTATCAGTGTTTCATCACATGTGGCGATGGTAAGTTTATAATACTCCATCATGTTCAAAAGATACTTGCTGGTTAAATCTAACAACATATATGGTCATTTTTCAGGTTGCTTTTAGGAGATGATATTGTATCAAAACTGCAGCTTTCTTCGGAGAGAGTCTTAATATTTATGTAAAATTATAGAATTATGAAAATTAAGAGATTTATCTTTATGTAAAATTTCATCTCAGTTATGTAAGACAATAATTCTAAATTTGTGTTTACTTGCACTTTTTAATATTTTTTAGTTAATCACAAAACACATGCAGCAATATTCTGGAATAAAAGAAAAGCTTACAAATACTTAAATTATTTCGAGTTGAAACACTAAATTTGTAGGCAGCAGCCATCTTGAAGCCCTTCTTGACGACCAAATTTTTGGAGTTACGTAAAAGATAGTCAAAAATAATTCTTCTTCTACTGGATGTCATATGCTTGTGGGATATTCTAATTCTATGGGTTGTCTCTTTATGCTCTGATTCATTTGTATTTGTATTTTCTTCCATTTTTTTATTCAATGACCTGAAGCATTTCGAGAGTTTATATAGACTTTTGGCATACAAAGAATGTTTTTCAACTAGAGGGAATTCTGAAAGGTATGGGAGGGAATTTAATTTTTTTTTCATTTCATATGAATTCTAGTTAGCTGTTGTTAGTGGAGGGATTTAAAAAAAAATCAAATTTCAACTTGTGCTTCAATGATGAATATAAGTGTATACAAATAGAGCTGGACTAATAAAGGGAGGATATTGATTAATGTATATGCATTTAATAAGGGTACAGATAGAAATATTTTTATAAATTTAGTAACAAAGACATTTTTATGGGACAAATATAAATAGTAACTCAGCCAATATTTAAGGGACGGAGGGAGTATTATATATATTCTATTTTAAGAATCTTACGTATCCTATAATTTTTATTTAATATAGTTACTCACATTCAACTCAGTTTTATCACCATTCAAATTCTTTTATTTATTTTAAACTATGACTTCTATACTATATTATTATAACTGAAAAATTAAAAGTTTTGGTCAATCGATTGGTACTGGGTCACGGGCCTAAAAAATATACATGTATTAGATATAATTTTAATTATTATAATATGAGCCCTAACTATGTACATATTTATATTAACTAAAATTTTAATTTTTAGGTCCAATTATATATTTATTATAATATGGGTCCAAATTATATAATTTTACTTATTATAATACGGGCTCTAACTATATATATATATATATATATATATATATATATATATATATATATATATTAACTTTTTTTTTTGAAATGGTAGATTATGCATTAATCAACGGAGCATCATACAAAATATTCTCCAACACTAACTGTGGAGGAGATAGGAAATCATTGAAGCAATTAACCTTGCAAGGTACTCTAGTTAACATATGGGCAACCTTGTTGGCTTGCTTTTTAACAAACGAGATAGAGATGTCTGGGCGGTTACTAATTAATATGCGACTTTCTTGTAACATGCTTCCAACTTCAAGATAATTTGTTGTTCCCTTTGTGATGGCATCCACTGTGAGCAAAAAATCACTTTCAATCATAACATTCATAATACCCAGTTCAAGCACCCACCTTATAGCCTCCAAGACCCCTCCTGCTTTAGCTTCGAAGACTGATACTTCTCCGTCTCGACATAAATTACGAGCTCTGCAGAAATTTCCCTCATGGTCCCGTATGATCATTCCAACTGAATAATTAGACCTTCCTGCAATCATTAAAGCATCCACATTAACCTTAACTTTACCCTCACTTGGAGCTACCCATTGAGAAGTCTGCCTTTGACAACTTTGCACTCTTGAACTGATGTTACTAGGCCTTCGAATTTGCATATCACGCCATTGAGAGACTTGACTAATGCTGCATTGCATCGCTATTTCTGATGACATCTGTCTATTCTCCCATACTTTTAAGTTACGGGCTGTCCAAATACCCCATAACATCGTTGCTATTTGCACCATTTTCTCACTACTGCTGTCTACCAGGCTCTACAATAACCATTCTGAACACGATTCAATAGATGATGTATCAAAGTTTAGCTCCAGAACTTTCCAACACTCCTTTGTAAACCTAAAATCCAGAAATATATGCATTAGATGCTCAACATCAGACATACCCATTGGACACAAAATTGTAGTTTGAACCCCTTTTCCTCTCAGAATGTTGCGAACTGGTACATTATTTCTGCAAATACGCCATAAGAAAACTCTGACTTTATGTGGTATTTCCAATTTCCACAACTTCGCCCACCCAAGATTATGTGCCTCTCGTCTGCCGTCACTAAATTGATCATGCCAGAACCTATAACCAGACTTCACCGAATACCTTCCATCATTAGTAAAAGTCCAAACAATGTGATCTGGACCTTGATTTCTCGGGATAGGTAAAGCTAAAATTTCTTTGGCGTCACTATTCGTAAATAGATTATGCACCTTTATATTATCCCACTCTTTTCACCGGGAATAAACAATTCATATACCTTCACTTCCCTAGATGATGTACCAGCATATGAAGTATTCGCTCTGAAATGTTCTTTACCTCTGATCCACTGATCCTCAAAAACTCTAACATTTTCCCCATTCCCGACCACCCATCTTAAGCCCCCCTTCAAAACTTCGTTTGCCTGCCACAGACCAGACCAAATGAAACTGTCTCCTCCACCCCTTTTTGCTTCAAAAAGACTCGTTGATTTAAAATACTGAGCTTTAAACACCCTAGCAACCAACGAATTTGGATTACTTAGGAAGCTCCAGCAATGCTTTCCTAATAATGCAAGATTTAATCCATACAAATCTTTAAACCCCAGGCCTCCTACTCCTTTTGACATACTCATGTTCATCCACGACAACCACCTTATTCTTTTCTTATTAGTATCATTCGAACCCCACCAAAAACTATTCATCATTCTTTCTAACTCCTTGCATAAAGATTTGGGTAACAAAAAGCATGACATAGCATACGCAGGTACTGCTTGAGCCACATTGTGAAGAAAAAAGGCTTTCCCCACTTTAGACAAACACTTCTGACTCCATCCTTGGATTTTAGACCATAAACGATCCTTCAGAAAATTGAAAACTTGCTTCTTAGATCTACCTATAATTAGATCTACTTATAAGAGATGGTAGTCCTAAGTATCGTCCCTCAGAAATATCTTGGTGGACCTCTAACACGTTCTTGATCTCAACTTGCTTATCTAGTCTCACATTAGCACTAAAGTAAATTCCGGATTTTTGAAAATTGATTGCCTGACCTGACATTGCTTCATATTTTTGAAGAATCAATTTAACCTCCTCTACTTCCTCCATGGTTGCCATGTAGAATAAAAAACTATCGTCTGTAAAGAGTAAGTGTATGATTGCTGGTGCGTGAGCATGAATTTTACATCCAGAAATCTTTCCATCTTCAGCTGATTTATTGATTGCACATGAGAGTCCTTCCACACAAAGTAAAAAAGATAAGGTGATAAAGGGTCACCTTGTCTCAACCCTCTCCTCGGAATGACATGACCTACTTGGATACCGTTGAAGTTCACTGAATAAGAGACTGTTGACACACAAAGCATGATCCAAGCAACCCATTTACTAGAAAAACCTATTTGTTGTAACTGATGCTTCAAAAATATCCAGTCTACTCTATCATAGGCCTTGCTAACATCGAGTTTTAGAGCTACTTCTCCCTCACCACTACGCTTTTTATGCTTCATATAATGCAACATTTCAAAAGCTACAAGAACATTATCCATAATGCTTCTACCAGGGACAAAGGCAGATTGATTTTCAGAAATGATGCTTGGTAAAATATCACAAAGACGGTTCGATAAGACCTTAGCAATGACTTTATAGAGTACATTACATAAAGCTATTGGACGTAAATCCTTCATTGAATCTGCGTTGTCTTTCTTTGGGATCAAAACTACAGTAGTATCATTTAAATTTGCAGGGAAAGACAACTCATTCAACCATTTAACACAACAGTGAAACACTTCCTTACCCAACTGATGCCAAAAATTCTGGTAGAATGCTGGATTAAGCCCGTCTAGACCTGCACTCTTGTCTAGATGCATTTGCTTTACTGCTGTTGAAAACTCCTCAAATGTGAACTCCTCCACCAGTCTCAAGTTCTGTTCTTATGAGATTACAGCTCCAATATTAGTCAGATTCTCCTCTTGCACGTTATTTACATAACCAAAAACTCTCTCAAAATATTGCCTCACCATATTACACATATCATCATGATCAAACACTACCTCCTCATCATCGTTCTTTAAATGAGTAATATTGCTCCTCCTCTTCCTAGTTGTTGTATATGCATGAAAATATTTAGTATTTGAATCACCCTTCATTAGCCAAAATGATTTTGCTCTTTGTTTCCAATACACTTCCTCTTGAATTAACAACTCCTCCAGCTTACTTCTCTCTTCAAAATATCATTTAGTTTGCTCCTCATTTGCACATCTTTCATACAAACTCAGACTCTCCTTTTGTTTCCTGATTTTTTCTCTAAATTTATTAAAGAACTTATGCCCCCATTTCTCCATGAAGGAAGACAAATCCAGCAACTTTGGTAGGAAATGAATCGGAGCTAAATTCCTCCAATATCTAGTTACTTCCTCATGAAACGATTCTTCCTTCAACCATATGTTTTCAAACCGAAAACGAAACTTTTTCCTCGAGTGAGTGACACTATAAAGCTCCAATTGCACAGGCTCATGATCAGAGTAGATCATGTGATAAACAATCAACTTGCATAAAGGAAACAATTGCCACCAAGAAACTGAGACAAATGCTCGATCAAGTCTCTCCCTAACCCACTCTACTTTCCCCCTACTTTTCTCCCACGTAAAATTACCACCCATCAGCTCAAGCTCGATTAAACTACACTCTTCAATCGTTTGTTTAAACCCATCCAGCAACCATTGTGGATGCTTGTGAATGCCTTTCTTATCACTCTCATTTAGCATATCATTAAAGTCCTCAATCAATACCCAAGGCAATGACGACTTACTACTCAGAGCTTTAATAAAATTCCAGGAGTCTCTCCTTTGAGATCTATCAGGGTAGCCATAAAATCCAGTCAGCCTCCATACTGGAATATTATTATTTAAAATGTGAACGTCTACGTGGTTATTATCGTAGTCAAAGACAGAACATTGTACACTTCTGTCCCAAAGCAGAGCCAAGCCTCCACTTCTTCCCACACAATCTACCGACCAACAATGATCAAAACCCAGATTAGTACAGAGATTTTTTATTCTACTACCTTCAGTTGATGTTTCTATCAAAAATAAAATATTGGGTTTACGAGACTTAACCAAGTCCCTCAAAGAACGAACTGCTCGAGCGTTCCCCAACACTCGGCAGTTCCAACTCAAAGCATTTATGGCTGCTGTCTAGCTTGCAAAGCAAGCTTAGCCAAATCAGATATTAAAGATGATGAACAATCCATTCTAGAAAGATCAACATCTGAGTTTTCCGTTTTCTGCTCCTGCCCTCCTAATATTCTAAGCCCACCATCAGTGTCCATTACTTCAAAGTTATCCGGGCCTCCTCTCATTCTTTTCCTCTCCGTTAATTATAGTCCAATTAATTCATCCTCATCTGGCCCAGTATTAAAATTTAAATCTTTATTCCCTCCCTGAAAATCCGTAATATTATTCACAGTCTTTAATGGATAAGATTCATCTCTAATAATTTACAACTGATTATTAGCGTCTCTCCCTGCAAACAACTGGTTTCCTGGGATTTTCAAACTACTTTCCTTTGATTTCGCATTGACTTTGACTTGTCCCTGTCTCACTTCCCAATCTGAATCACCATCTTCACGTAACCATTTGCTTTTCATCGGACCTGAACTTCGTCGAGGCTGAGCACGTAACCAGCTTCCCCATTCTTTACTAGTTTCTTCCTTTTCCCTATTTAGAAATTGTCTGCAATATTTTTCCGTATGTGACATAATGCCACATGTGAAACAAAAATCTCCTAACCGCTCATACTTACATGACACAATTACCTCTGCACCATTTCTCCTTGTTATTTTCTTTCTACGCTTCAATGGCTTCCTGACACCAATCCTCACCTTGATTCTCATACATTCTCGCCAAATACTAGTGTTATTCTTATAATCATATTCAAGAAACTTTCCAAAGAAGTTCCCTAACTGCTTGCCAACAACTTCAATCATTAACCCAGTAGGAAGATCGTAAATCTGTATCCATATATTCAAATACCAGAGAGGAACATTCAATGGCTCATCTCCTTTGGGGACTTCTGCTAAGACCAACATTGCATTATCAAATGACCATCGACCTCCTCTTAACACCCGGTTCATGTCTTCTTTATGATAGAATTGAAACAAGAAGATGCCCTGCTCAATCTCTTTTATATTAATCCCCATTGCAGGCCTCCAGATATCAACCAATTTTATCTTCATTGCACGAACATTCACGTTTCTTTCTGTTAAGAATCACCCTACCACACATAACTCATACTTGTTAATCTCCTTTTCTGCCTCTCCCTCAATATTGAAATCTACATTCTCCTCTTCTTCTATGTCCAGACCAGATAGTTGATCACTCAAATCGCTATAATGAGACATTGAAACTAATCACTGAGAACTCACCCGATTCAGATTCAAAAGGAAGAAAATGAAACGGAGAGAAAAAAAATCTCACATTACATGGAGAGTACACATAATGGACGGTTTTAGCTACCCTAAAATCAAAACAATTTAATATATATATATATGAACAAAAAATATCAAAATGTTAGGAGGGGCCAGGACCCGGACCCCCTGCCTCCCTCTCTGCTTGTATCCTTCCCTAAAAAGCGAGATAGGCAAATTTGATTGGATTTTTTTGGTTATATTTCGTATAAATTTGTTCTTAGAGTACCAAAATAATCACTATAAAACTTGACCCGGCATGATCAAAATTTCAAAATGATAATCATATATATATAACACGTATTAATATGATTCCATTTTTGGTGGAATATACTACTACATGCCATTCTCCATGGATCCTACCAAAGATGAAGACAATGTACTTTTAACAATATATAACAAATTATCATATTAAATGAAATATTTTAAAAAAATGTTATTATACAAGTTAAATTGTCATAACACATATTAAGTATTAATATGGAGTAATATGTTTGGTTCAACAAAGAAACTGTCATATATTAGTATGAAAAAATGAGATGTAAAAATTATTATGACGGTAATTGTTGCGTATCGTTTTATTTTTTAATATTAACTTAAAGTTTAAATCTTATTAGCAATATAGTGTCATCTATTATTTATTTATACAAGATTTAAATATATATATATATATATTATAATCTATTATTTATTGATGCAATATTATATAATTATTTATAAATTATAATTAATACTATACTACTGAAAATCTAATAACATAAAAAATTTATTTAAATGAATAATTATATTATCATATTATTAACAAATACATATATATTATATCTCATATACCATAATATCTATTAAATTTTATATAAAATAAACATAATAGAGATCTTATTAAAAATATATTTAAATTTAATATGTATAATCTTAAATATATTAAACATATTTTTTATATATTAAAAAACTATGTTATGTCGAATCACAAAATTTTACATATTTACATATTTATAATATAAATTTATATTTTATATGATGTGCATATTTATTTTTAATATTTTATAATTTTCTTATTTATATTTAGGTCGGTTGATATAATAATATATAATTTGAATAAGTTAAAAATATAATATAATTATAATATATTAAGACTTTTAAAAATTATAAAAATATTATTAATTTTAAAATAAATAATTTAATTAATAAAATAAAATATCTGTGCGACGAACATAGCTAGAGTCAAAATCTAGTATTTATAATACTAATAGAGTTATTTATAATTTTTCCCATTTACCGGGACTATAATAATTTTTTTTACAGATTTCTCTCCCACCCCACAAAAGAAATTACTGATAAATATTCAAAAAAAAAGTTCCTCCCAATCCCCTGTACGTGATTCATCTGCATACTTTTTTTTCTCAAATACTTGTACTATCTTTAGGTAGATTTAACTATTGTCTTGTCGTTTTTGTATTGGTTTAAAACATTTTAGACTACCAGGGTTAGCCGCTGCCTCCCTCCTTTTAGAGGTTCGACCCACATCTTCAGTTCTAGCTTATAGCCGTCCATTCTCCTACAATCCTCTCATTCGTTCTTCCATCTTTTATTCTATTTTCCAGTTTTTTCTTCAATAAATTCGAGATTTTGTTTTTTGGGTGAGATATTGTTGGTACCTTGTTATCAAGGTTGTTAATGTTAACTATCTTTTTGGGTGTTAATGTGTTTTATTTGAAGTATTTGTGAGTTTGGTATTGGTTTCACTGAAAATGATTTATATAATTTTTTGGGAAATCTGGAATTTTTGCATTGAAACTGGAACGGTGATAGATATCGCAAGAGCTTACCTTTCACAACAAAAACTTGTTCATAGTTTGAGGACATTTGTTTCCCCAATTTTATTTGATGTAACTAAATTTTTTGAATATTGAGTTATAAGTGACATTTATGTGAAGATCAATTGTGATGCTACTAAATTCAAGATTGATGTAGTTTGAATTGTTCGGAAAGCTATTCTAATCCTTTTCAATTCAAAGAATTTTATTCTTATATGTTAAGTGATCAGAAAACAAAGCGACTATTTATTTAGCTTGTATATTTGTTTCACAATCAGATTGTATTATCAATTCAACGATTTGTCCCGATTGTATTTGAATATTTTAATGAATGCATTAACTTTTGTTTGTCAAAAAAATAAAATAAATCTTTAGATAGATTTAACAAATTAATTTTGATACTTCAATCTTCCTCTGCAATAATACCAAAAAATTACAACTACACCAGCCAGACGTACACTTACTATATAAGCTGATAACTTACAGCCAGTATATTCACTTCACAGGCAAATAGCCAAATGTGACAGAAAAAAAGCAAAAATTATAATACATATCACTCGAAACATATACTTCTGTATTTTGTTTTCTCAAATCAAAGACCGGATCGAAACATTACTTACAGTTGCATCATATTTCACTCCTCTTGTCTGTTTATAGTTATTTATCTGTCAAGGGTATGGCACTCAAGTGCAATACATTGGAATGCTGGTAGGCCGATATACAAAAGGCCGAACAGAGTGAGAGTAACCGGAGGGATGACTGTAACTGAACTTCACACCAGAAGTGGCAACTCCGAGCCGCGTGCAGTGCTCATGGAAGCTACTAATAGGTCTAGCTAGGCATGCATCCCAACGACCACTTTCTGGCATTGTTTCTGCAACAGTGTACATTCCCTTAAAATTAGTGAACGCTTGATAATTCAGTACTTCCCCTGATTTTGTTATGCAAAGAACAGCTACTTCAGCACCTGCATCAACCAGTCAAAAGCACATTGCCTTCATAGCATCAGATATATATATAATATATATGTATATATATATATTATGTGCACAGAAGTTGGATTTCATAGTGTTAATGATCCTTCAAGACAGTGACAGATATTTCTAGATCATTCTTGAAGCATAATTATGGATAACGATTTTATCTGTTACCATGTATCCTAATACACAACTATGCGGTGAATCTGCACAAGATCATGTAAAATAAATAAATAATACAAAATACATCACCTATGCTATATAATCTATTATCATAACACAACTATGGAAAAAACCAGACAAATGCTTAGATCTTCTCATCTTATCTCAAGCTATTCCAACACCTCACCCTGCATCAATCTGGTTAACTAATTTCAATCAGTTCTTCCACTGATTTTAAAGTAATTAAATCCACAAAAATAAAATATCATCTCTGGCCCTTCAACAATATGAAAATCTAACCAACACTTAAACACACAACACTGTCTTCAACCCATATAAATCCTATCACAGATGCCTCAGCTGAAATGATCAAAACGAGAAACGTACATTGAATACAAACACACTTTCTGATTTTTGTACCATTTGCATTCACTTTTGAGCTGTGGAGCTTCTCATAAGAGTCCAAAAAGCCATGCATAGCATATAAATGGTCATACTCTATTATAAAACATCATATGGTACAAACTCTACAAACCTCTAAAATCCCTTACAGACACGAGATTATAAGATATATAGATGTACAATATAAAATTACCTAATACCGCAGCCATAATTTAGAGTTTGAAGAGTTTGTGAATGATGGCTTTTATTATTAGAAAACTAGCCTAAACATATTTAAGGTGATTCAGTATTATTTTGCTTTCAGCTATTCAAAATATCTCTCTCAACATTTATGATTTACCTCATTACATATATACTTGCTCCCAAAGAAAAGGTTTGACAGGTCGGGTCCTCGATTATCCCGAGTGTTGATATGGGATATAATCCGATCTTGTATAGGTCTCGGCCATATTATAATAGGCCCAATGAGTTGTTGATTCCTAGCCCTCAAGACCAATAATGGGAATTAGAATATACGAGGAAACCTACCATATAAAGGTGACTTGCTTCTAAAGAATAGGAGTATTGGCCTAAATAGAGTCTTATATGGAAAATGTAGTGTACGCTGATAGAAATACGTGGACTTGATTCCTATATAATAGGATATGTATACACCTTGAGAGAGAAATCCGGACCTCGATATTCTAGTTTTGCTCAGTCGAAAAATACAAAACTCTAATCTCCTCCAAATAGCCATGAATATTTACTCTATTTTTTTATAGTTCTATATACGAATACCCGAATATTTACATTGATCTTGATGCCCAGCTCTTGACGAACATTGGCATCAACACGGAGCACCCTATTCGACTGAAGAATTTTAGCCTCAACACATAGTAACATTATGAGCAGCTGCAGAGGCAGGATTATCTATGACCAGGATTCGCGAAAATCCAAACTAAAAATGTCAAGACTAAAATGACTATTAACCTGCAGCAGCTCCAGACTTCAGAGTCCTACATCTATGCACCTGGTTTTTAAGGAATATGGATCTGCCATCCAATAAGTGGTAGCGGAGCTAGTTTGCCATCCATCTCAACACAATCATTCAACATGTATACACAAATCCATTAAAACATACAAGTTACTCCATTAAACACGAATAAATTTCCTCTTATCCACCTAAATTACGAGTCCTACCCATTAAAAGAAAAAACAAACAAACAAACCAGAACCAAACTTACGAAAGCACACATACATTATACAGTACGAGAAAAAAAACATAAATAATCCTTAAAAGAAAAGGAGATAGTGAATAATTGACCTTGCAGAACATGATCTTCAGGACCAATAGAACCATCACCACAAACATCGCATACAACCCGCCCATTAATCTCACCAGTCCATGCTTTAACTCCCATCATCATCATCATTATCATCATCATCGTCGTCGTCATCATCATTAATTCCATATATAAATATTAATAATTAATTAACCAAGGAAACGAGTCTCACTGAGTCTTCTTCTCTTCAATAAACCGAGTCTACTCGGTCATCTTCTCTTCTAAACTTGTCTTGTAATGCCTTCCAGTGTCGGTGTCCGTACCATGCATCATCTTTTACCCGGCCCATATTGTGTATATCATTTTAGGCAGTTGTATTGGGCCTTGAAAATGCACTCCCGGCCCAAACAAACCAACACACCCTCTACTATAAATTATTATTCACCCAGCCGCAACAACAATCATTTTCTCTGCTAGGGTTTCTCTCCAGAAACACAATCTTCAGCTAGGGTTTAGTGCTTTTTATTTTTATTTTTTAGTATCTGTAATGTACTGATTTGTGTACTGATTTGTTTAGCATTCCTATGATGAGTTAAATATAAAAAAGTAGTGGTCTGAAATCCATTGATGAAATATTGTAGCTCTGAGGAATGTTGTGCATATGTTTGCTTATATTAGACCTATTTTGTTTGTGAGGCCTCTGGTCTCTGGTCTCTGAGATATATTTGATTTTATTGCGGAAATGGTAATTTTTATTCCGTGGAACCCCTTGTTTGGGGATTGTCCATTTTGTTATTTCATTGCGGAAATAGTAATCTTTATTCCGTGGAACCACACGGACTTGTCCACTCCATAATTCATTATGGAAATAGTATACTATTTCGTGGAACCACTTGTTTTTTGTAATTTGATTGTGGAAATAGTAATCTTTGGGGGCGTTTGGATCGTGGGTAATGAGTCTCGTTAACGGGAATCAGAACTTCATTCCCTGTATATTAGTGTTTGGATTAGTAATTTAATGGTATGGAATGGGAATCTGATTTCTTGTAGGTGGGTAAATCGTGCCCTCATTCCTTGAGATTTCATATAATTTTCATTTCCATTAACCCCCCATTCTCATTCCCAACAACCATCCAAACGCCCCCTTTGTTTCGTTGGACCACTTGTTTGCGGACTAGTCCAAGTGCTGGTACTATATGTAATTTATGGATCTTACTATGAATATTGTTTGTTTGTTAAATTCGAAGGGGTCAGTATGTTGCTATCTGGCTACACATGTTGTATGAGGCTAATTTGGAACTTATATAAGCGTTGAGAATTAACAAGCATTGACATCCCTGTGATGACTATTTTCTACGTTAAAAGTAAACTGACAGTTTAATGACAGAGATTTTTTTTCTGAGGGATGTCTAATATATTTATATTTGTACCATATGTGCTTACTCGCATATATGTTGTCTCAGTTTTGTGTCAAGAAGTGATTCAAATTAGAAATGTTTATTGCATAAACATTTGTACTTTCTGATAACATCATAGTTTTTGCTAAATGCTTATGTACTTGTTACAAGTTTGATGAAACAATGCTCATGTACTTGTTCGAAGTTTGGTGAAACAACCACATGTTTTGACAGGTTAATTGTTTAATGAGGGTGAATATCTGTTTAGTGCAATCCTTAAGCTTGAATTGATAATATAGGAATGAATTATATTAATGAATAACATGCATCATGGCTCGAGGGGACGATAGGTAAATGCTATTAAAATTGAAAATTTGAAAGTACTACATATATACCAGTTTCAGTTTCTGTTAGTTGGTGGAAGTAGTTGACATTTGTTTTGCCATATGCTGCTAAATTACTGGCGGTAAATATGCGTCCCCTATAATACTTGGCCCCTACTTTCTGTTGATCATTTTTCTCAGATGTATAGAGTTGCAGTGCTGCACTCTGCTTGCTCAATAAAATACTGTGTCTTGCAACTTTACTGGATGACGGAGAAGAAGATTCAAGAGGACATTGACACATACAAAGCCCAGTATTCTGATCAACCACTATGTACTTTTTGCCCTGGATTTTAATTTACAATTTTAATGTAAATCAACTCAAATGTCTTGTAAAATTTTCTTATTTACTCCTGTAGGGCTACTAATTTGAAATATAAACATTACTTGGCTTCAGTCACTTCTAACTTATCTATGGTTTTTGTCTTTGGGATTGATTTTTGTTTACACTCGATATAGTGTTCACTGCTTACTGCTTAGTAACATGTAATTCATTTTAATGAAGTTAGTTGTCATTTAAAATTCTCAAATTTATACTAATATTTGAATGAGTGTCTTGGATTCATATACAAATTCTTTTACTTATCCAAACATGTCATTTGATCGAATTAAAAATTTCAAATGAAATATAAGTTTTTAAATAGGCTATAAACTTCTTTTTTAAATAAGAAATAGAAATTATATTAGGACACCTGAACCTGATATAGCCTGTTGCATAATTTGAGTTTAATGATAGATGGGATGGGTTAAAAAGCTCTGTATTTAGTAGCTTCATATATCAGAAAGGTAGAAAATTTATTGAATGGCTGAGAAACACACGGTCTGTCTCAAGATAGTAACTATATTTCCAATTTTAGCTACAGAGGATAGGTAGTTAAGAAAATATGGTCAGAACAAACTTTTGAAACAAAACATAATTTGTTTCCTGAAGAACCAGTAAAATATATAGGGCTCTTTTGGGGGCCTAGGTTGATCAATTGTCATCTGAGTTTGAGCAGTATCTCGTCCGAAGAAAGATCATCCAATACATATTGTTTTTAATAAACCTAATCTGCATAGTTTTGGACTAATAAGAATATGTGGCGAAAGAATATTATGTTGGTATACATCTGAATATGGTGGTCTGACGCCTGAGATAATTCAGGACATAGTTTAAAATGAGCTGCTTTTCGTGTTGCATGTCTGATGACAAAATCAATAAAAGGTCACTCAGGAAGGGCATTCACGATGGAAAAGACGCCAGAACTATAGCCTCCTCATTTGCTAATTTGTCTTTTAAATCTGGTATTCTAGAGATGCTGCTCATTCTTTATGATGTAGACCATAGTTTTGTACCTATATATTCATTAGATCCTTCCAATGTGTGTTGTGTGCTTATGCCCGCCTAGGCATATTCATACCAAAGTATTGGTTTACAAGATCAATAAATAAGCATGTGAATATATAGGTACAAATTTATGGGTGCAATGTAGATAACATTGTTCTCATAATGTCACGTCTCGAAAAAATTGGAATTTAATATCTGGATTTTTATGCATATACAGATAGCAGCAGGAGAAGGTATATAGCAGGGGAGATATCAAAATATGGAAAAGGAAATATTACTGTGGAGATTTTCTCATTCAAGGAATTGTCTGCTGCAACACAAAATTTCCATCCTGATTGTATGGTAGGTGAAGGTGGTTTTGGGAGGGTTTACAAAGGCCGTCTCCAAAGCAAAAACATGGTACTNTGTCTCGAAAAAATTGGAATTTAAGATCTGGATTTTTATGCATACACAGATAGCAGCAGGAGAAGGTATATAGCAGGGGAGATATCAAAATATGGAAAAGGAAATATTACTGCAGAGATTTTCTCATTCAAGGAATTGTCTGCTGCAACACAAAATTTCCATCCTGATTGTATGGTAGGTGAAGGTGGTTTTGGGAGGGTTTACAAAGGCCGTCTCCAAAGCAAAAACATGGTACTGCTCTCATCCACATTTCCGCTTCTCTCAGTCTAGTCTTTTTTCATAAATATTAACAAAATTAAAAGAAGAAAATTCTCTTCAGGATGTTGCTGTTAAACAACTTGACAGGAATGGATTTCAAGGAAATAGAGAATTTCTTGTAGAGGTCCTTATGTTGAGTCNGTCTAGTCTTTTTTCATAAATATTAACAAAATTAAAAGAAGAAAATTCTCTTCAGGATGTTGCTGTTAAGCAACTTGACAGGAATGGATTTCAAGGAAATAGAGAATTTCTTGTAGAGGTCCTTATGTTGAGTCTTCTTCACCATTCCAACCTTGTAAATTTGGTTGGATATTGTGCTGATGCAGAGCATAGAATGTTAGTCTATGAGTACATGCCCAATGGCTCTCTAGAGGATCATCTTCTTGGTATGTATATATACTGTAGAATCAGCATAAAACACAATCTTATAAATCAGTTTCATCATTAGAAGTAAAAAGCATAAATTAACGAATATATATATATATATCATGTATTGCAGATATTGGCCAAAAGAAGCCTTTAGACTGGAAAACAAGGATGAAAATTGCCAAAGGAGCAGCTCAAGGACTAGAATATCTGCATGACATAGCTGATCCTCCTGTAATCTATCGTGACTTTAAGGNAGGATGAAAATTGCCAAAGGAGCGGCTCAAGGACTAGAATATCTGCATGACATAGCTGATCCTCCTGTAATCTATCGTGACTTTAAGGCTTCTAACATTTTGTTAGACGAAAACTTCGATCCAAAGCTTTCAGACTTTGGGCTTGCGAAACTAGGCCCAACAGGTGACAAAACCCATGTTACAACGAGAGTAATGGGTACCTATGGTTACTGTGCACCTGAATATGCATTAACAGGACAGTTGACAGCAAAGTCTGATGTTTACAGCTTTGGAGTAGTGTTCTTGGAGATGATCACAGGAAGGCGAGTGATTGACAAATCTAGGCCGAGCGAGGAGCAAAACCTTGTTACTTGGGTGTGTATGCATATAACATTTTTTGCTATGAAGCTGCTTGGGATGGGACTATGGCAGTGTTAACGAAANGAGGCGAGTGATTGACAAATCTAGGCCGAGTGAGGAGCAAAACCTTGTTACTTGGGTGCGTATGCATATAACATTTTTTGCTATGAAGCTGCTTGGGATGGGACTATGGCAGTGTTAACGAAAAATTAATTCTTTTTTCTTTTTGTTTCTCGGATTATTTACAGGCACAACCATATTTCAGAGACAAGAGGAAGTTCCACTTGATGGTAGATCCACTGCTGGAAAATCAATATCCGAAAAAGGGTCTCCACCAAGCTCTTGCAATAGCAGCAATGTGTCTACAGGATGAAGATACAACTAGGCCGNAAATTAATTCTTTTTTCTTTTTGTTTCTCGGATTATTTACAGGCACAACCATATTTCAGAGACAAGAGGAAGTTCCACTTGATGGTAGATCCACTGCTGGAAA
>QRFB01005491.1:0-11643 GCA_008931105.1 Oenanthe javanica
ATACGGTTTAAAACAGGCGCCACGAGCATGGAACACTCGTATTGATGCCTACTTCAAGAAGAACGGTTTTGTGCAATGTCCTTATGAAGCTACTCTCTATGTCAAGGAAAGACAAGGTAAATTACTACTCGTTGCACTTTATGTTGATGATCTTATTTTTATGGGCAACAATGAAGAGATGATTGATGAGTTTAAGAAGGAGATGACCCAAGAATTCGAGATGACAGATTTGGGTTTGATGAGATTTTTTCTTGGCATTGAAGTGAAGCAAGATCAGTCAGGTATTTTTATATCTCAAGAGCTTGCAGGTTTCTGTCCCTTGACTTTTAAAATTTATAATATTAAATGTAAAATTATAAGGCAGGGTTATTCATTTATTTATTTTGATGAGTAGGTTGCTTAAAACTCTCGGCGCAACAAAAAATGTGAGGATCTTTTCTGCCTGTAGGAGTTTATTTGATGGGAAAGAAGCCCTTTTACCATTGACTCAAGAGTTTCCTTATTTTTATAACAAAAATGACATTGCATTGCCCGGGGATCTTGAGACTTTTGCAAATAAAGCCTCTACTTTAGCTGTCATTGGTTACATGGTTTCTAAGAATAGTGATGTATGCATGGCTTCACATGGTGCCAATATGGACCATGCAATCCACGTACTTTCATAATCAATACCATTGCCAACAAAATTGCTTTAGGATAGGACCATGATGAACTGCTCTCTAACAATTCAACTTCGTTTCATACCAAGACACAAAGCCTATATGGGCCAGAAAAAGACCATCATACCAAACAGAAGACAGGAGGTTCCTTCCTGAATTCTAGGCTCCCTATTTTTTTTAACAAACGGATCCAAAAAACATTATATAAATTGAAGTTTAATTTCATTACACGCGCCGACTTTGTTTATCAACATTCCAACTATATATATCATTGCAATCCCTTTCTTGGCATATCTTCTTGGCTCTCTATAAACACACAGACACCGTCTCATTATCTTCTTGATCTTCTGCTTGTGTTTTCTTTGTTCTACTTTCTCTCTTCTACCCTCTTATTATCTCTAGAAAAGATCACACACATTAAACATAAGCTTGTGATAATAACCGGCAAATCATATTGAGATCACATTATCGACAAACTATCACCAAGGAGGGACTAAAAACCATCTCAACTACAGCCGCATGTCTGTTACAAACCCCAAACATGTCTAGAACTCAGCAGCATGGCCTCTTACAATCTATTTTTCAGGCCAACAATCTTGAAGGCAACTACCCAAAGCATTTGATTGCTTATGGCAATTTACTTTGCTTCTAAAATTGATTCTCTATGGTGTTCGGATATTGGATTCATTATTATTCATTTTTTTACTGAGAGCAGAATATGATACACACACTTATTTAATTCATTATTTGTGGGCACCATGTACTTATTTACTATGTAAAATGTATATATAAATAAAGTGTCACATATATTAAGTTTTATGATTACAACAAGATCAAACTCATTGAATGAATCAGTGAAAAAAATAATAAAATAAAAAGGAGTAAATTTATATCCCGGTGCCAAGTTAATATGCAAAACTGACGACATATCAAAGTAAGGACATTAATTACTTAATCATAAATATATTGTCTCAAAAACGACATTCAAATATTTTTTATTGAAGCTTTAACTAATAATAAACTACTAGCTTAAATCCCGTGCGCGATGCACGGAACACTTTTTAAATATTAAAATATATTTATTATAATTAATATATTTAATTTTATATATTATAATTCTTTTAATATATTTATATTTTATAACAATAAATATAAAATGTTATTTTATTATTAACTACATTTATTAATTACTTGTATGGTGATTCTAATATATATTGCATATTTATAAAAATATTAATATAATAAAATATTTTTAGATATATATATTTTTATTTTATTATATATTATATAAAAATAATATTTATGTAATAATTGTTTGCTTATAATTTACTTTAAAATATTATAATATTTTTATTTTTATTTTTATTATTTTCATTTGTATTGAATATATGAAATCAAATGAATTATATTTTTAATTATAAAATTCATAACAATTTTATAGGCTATAGAGATTATTTGATATAGAGTTTTAATTTTATTTATTGTAGTTGCACGTAACTACTATCTGTCACAACAATCCTAACCACACCCAACTAAGACGACCACAGGACTAAATTAACCCCTTTACTCCACTCCAATTATATTTAGGTATATAATTGTGGTGCATCTGTTGTGCATAGATGCACAACACNATTTTCATTTGTATTGAATATATGAAATCAAATGAATTATATTTTTAATTATAAAATTTATAACAATTTTATAGGCTATAGAGATTATTTGATATAGAGTTTTAATTTTATTTATTGTAGTTGCACGTAACTACTATCTGTCACAATAATCCTAACCACACCCAACTAAGACGACCACACGACTAAATTAACCCCTTTTCTCCACTCCAATTATATTTAGGTATATAATTGTGGTGCATCTGTTGTGCATAGATGCACAACACAATGCTTTTCATGATATATCATTAAAAAATTCCTTGTATACAATATTTTTAGTGTAACCTGTGAACCTCTGATCCACATCTACACAGACGATTTTCAAACCTTATGAGGAAGTGACTCTAGACACAGCAATATAAAATTGGTCATGGCCAAGAATTGGTTTAGGAAGATACAAATCTATGTTCTTCACTGTTTGTCCTTGGCTTTTATAGTCATAACATAACACACCGAAACTGGGAATTGTTTTCTCTTTAACACAAAAGGCCGTGTCTTATCAGCCGGTGTCATACTTATTCTTAGTATGTATGTCAATTCTCCAATTTTATTCCCGGTTATAATCAGGGCCTCAAGTAGAAATGGATAGCAGCGAGTANCCTATGTTCTTCACTGTTTGTCCTTGGCTTTTATAGTCATAGCATAACACACCGAAACTGGGAATTGTTTTCTCTTTAACACAAAACGCCGTGTCTTATCAGCCGGTGTCATACTTATTCTTGGTATGTATGTCAATTCTCCAATTTTATTCCCGGTTATAATCAGGGCCTCAAGTAGAAATGGATAGCAGCGAGTAATTAGTAGCCTCGTACCATTACACAACCCCTTTTTGAGATTCAGGTTTCGGAGCAACATTATTGGAGCTCCAACCTTTAATTCTAGATTATGATTTGGTAGGCCGCTAAACTTTAAAGAATTGAGGTATTCAGATGGGTATAATACCTCAGCACTGTCACTTGTCGAAGATCCTTTGCATATAGTACCGCGTATCCGCCATATTATTTAACGTAATTTTTTTAAAAAAATATTTAATCTCAGCCATTGATCTGATAAATCAATAGTCAGAAGGGTTGACTAGAATTTACAATTTATCCAACTGTAGTTGGTGAACAGTTTCCTTCAAAATAATTTTATTAGTCAGACTTACATTTATCTTTGGGTTACACTTCTCTGCGTATGCAGTGCACTAGTGGCCAATAATTCATAGATTCTAAAATGAAATTAACAAAAAACCATAAAAATTACATAAAAATTTCATTTTTATAAAATGTTTATAATTTTACGTTAGATTTCATGTTAAATTTGATTTTTCGAATTTAAATTAAATTTCACATTAGATTCAATATATTAGATTTTATTATAATTCAATTTTATTCTATAATTCTAATCTTAACAATCCATTTTTCATAAATAAAAAAAAATTGAAGTGTTTTGATGTTATTCAGTACAATTCTCCCTATGTTTGTGTGTGTGTGTGTAATATGAGTAGTATTTTAAGGAAAATCTTCTATATAATTCAAAAGAAAACCACCATATACACATATAAGATAGATATATTTTTGAATTTATTCATCAAATACATATATAAATAAATCAAAAATAAAGTTGCACAACTTTTTTTAAAAAAATTATTGACAGTCATTCATAATAGTCAAAAAATAATCCAGAATGATTTTACAGTATAATTAAATCATCCAGAACGATTCTACAGTATAATCAAACTCAAAATCAGATTTTTCGCTTAATTTTTAAATATGAATAGTTTTTTATAAAAATTATATATAATTAGTATTTTATATTAAGAATCAAAATTTCCAATTTTATGAAATAAAAGTATGGTTAGTTTTAAAATCATTTATAAGATTCTATATTAGAATCAAAAGGTTCTCTCCGAAATTCTATATAATAAAATACTCTTTAGAATAATGACATATTTATATATATGAAAAATATAAAAGTGTTTATTATTATTAAATATTTATATTTTCTAAAACTATATAGCTTTTAAAATTTTATTGAAATTTAATATAGATAAAAAAATATATAATATTCAGTAGATTTAATTAATAAATTTTAATTTTAATTGAATTAAAGAATTTGAGTGGTGGTGAAATTAAAATATGTAAGTAGACAGTGTTAAATATAATTATATTATATAAAAATTATGTTATTAATAAGATCATAGAAATATATAAAAATTTAGAATGCAATTAATAAAATATTTGGTGAATCAAAAAAAAATTGAGACAACCAAATAATTGAAATAATCAAAAAAATAGGATTAATTAAATCAAATATAAAATATCTTAAACTTGAATAGAATAATATAACATAAATTTGGTAATATATTCTACATGTTTTTTGACACATGTTAATACGGGTATTGCACCTAAATGGCACAATCTCTACTGAGAAGGTCCAAAATGGTACAGAAGTTAGGGACGGCCCGAAATTGCATCCCAAAACGCTAGACTATCCAGCGTTAGGTCAAAATGCTAGATNCTATCCAACGTTAGGTCAAAATGCTAGATCGTCTAGCGTTTTGAGGGAATTTTATTTTATTTTTTTAAAAAGAGCAAGACGCAAGATGATGGCACGTTTTGGAGCTTTTTTTTTTTTTTTAAAAGGCAAGACGCTAGATTATGACACGTTTTGGAGCAAGACGCTGCACTATGTCGCGTTTGCGGTGAATTTTTTTTATAAATAATATGATTAAATAAGGGAATTAATGAATCCTAAAATATTTCTAAAATTTTAACCCAATTACAGAATTAATGAACCCTAAAATATTAAAAATGATTAAATTAGGGTTCTAACTATGTTACCCTAAANCTATGTTGCGTTTGCGGTGATTTTTTTTATAAATAATATGATTAAATAAGGGAATTAATGAATCCTAAAATATTTTTAAAATTTTAACCCAATTAGAGAATTAATGAACCCTAAAATATTAAAAATGATTAAATTAGGGTTCTAACTATGTTACCCTAAACCCTAAAATGTTGAACATTTTATTACAGACTTATAAATTTAGTACTTAACTTTTAATTTAAATTTAATATTTCTAAAACCTAAATCCAATTAGGGAATTAATGAACCCTAAAATATTAAAAACGGTTAAATTAGGGTTCTAACTTTAATTAGGGTCTAGGGTTTACTAAACCCTAAAACGTTAAACATTCTACTACAGACTTATAAATTTAAATATTTAATATTTAATTTAAGTTTAATATTTCTAAAATCCAATTAGGGAACTGATGAACCCTAAAATATTAAAATTGGTTAAATTAAAAGGCTCTAAACCCTAAATCCTAAAATATTGAACATTTTATTACATGCTTATAAATTCAAATATTTAACTTTTATTTAAGCTTAATATTTCTAAAATCCAATTAGAGAATTGATAAATTCTAAAATATTAAAAATGGTTAAATTAGGTGTGTTTGGTTTTTGTATTATGTTTTTATTATTATTTTATTAGGAGTATAAGTAAAAAAAAATGAAAACACAATATCAAGTTGTGTATTGTACACCCCAAACGCAAGACGATGTAACGTTGCGAGGCACATTTTCAATAAACATGTAAACGCTATTTTATGAGCGTTTGTGTGTGCCATTCAGGGTCATTTCTTCGGTTTGTGTCATTTTGGGCATTTCATTTCCAAATTGTGCCACATGGGACCATTTCTCACATAGATGATCTACAATTAATATTCCATTTAAAATTTTCCATTTTTATACAAATAATATTTCATTTAAAATTCTCCATTTTTAACATTCTCCATAAAACTTTTACCAGGGTATAATACTCATTTTCTCAGATTTTGTCCGTCTTTGGTGTGTGTTCTTTACGACAATTTTACAAAATCTAATTCAAATACTCTTCAATCATCACTTGACATGTATTCATATCCAATTAAACAAATAACCTGCATAACTAAACCTAAATAATTGAGTCAGATTGGTAAAAATCCCGACTGAAAAAATCGATTCCTATTTGAAACCTAAAACTACACACACACTGGTTGCTTCTCAATCAGTTATTTTTCTTTTCTGATGATTGCCCAGATCAACAAGGGGTCACAAATACAAAAAATATATTTAATAAAGTTAATATATAATATTACAAAAATGGTGACTGAAGGTTTCTAAATCAGAAGACAGGAAAGCATTACACCATGTCGATTAGAATACAAAGAAAGCAACCCCCTAGGCAAACTACAAAATTGTTTAACAAAATATTGCTCCAGTATGAGATGACCATTAGTCATCTGAATTTCTTCTCATTTTCTTCTTTAGCTTGTCCTCTTGGCGATATTTCTCTCGTCTTTCATCTCTCTGTCGCTTTTTTGTAATTAGGTCTTCCTTTGCTTTTTCTGCTTCATGTGATTTTCTCTTTACATCTTCCTTGAGCTTCCGCTTCTTCATCTGACATAAGAAAATAACAATAATATAGCTTTAGCAACAGATCTGTTGGGAAATTAGAGAAAAATATCTGACATGAATACAGTATATTTATTTTTATACCAAACCGGCAAACCATACAAGCAGATGGTTAGGCAGATTACTGCATTCTGCACACCATACCCAGGGAAAATAGCAGATAAAGAAACACATTTACGAAGCTATGCACATTTAAATTCATTTTTTCTGATTCTAATGAGTTTGATGTAAACCGCAGTTTCAAGCACATATGTAAAGGTGCATGCAAGTTAGAACAATATCTGGAAGCTTCATAGTGTCGTACTTGTACACAATAAAACATATATCCTCCAGTAGAACTCCATCTTATTTGGAGAGAGGTAGTAACTATATTACAATAAGTGTGTGCACGCTCCATCTTTATTTGGAGAGAGAGAAAGAGTTGAGAGTTTTAAGACCTAAAAACATACCCCATATATCTACTACGAGACTTAAGTACCAAAGTAGAGAGACTATTAATATCACCGCTATATATGATAAAATAAATAATAATCCTCTAATCCAAGAAATCTTTGGTTAAAGTAAAGAAAAGGCTTAGAACAAGGGGATGATACAAACAAATTGAAAAGCTTAGCACAAACTTGTCTACAATAATTTGAGTACTAAAAATATCAGAATGAAAAAAGAAAATGGGGCAAATCTGAAGAAAGGGAATGGGCAACTAACGGTGAGTATAAACAAAACCTAGAACACATCAAGAATAAAGAGAGAGAATTGTCTAGCTCTCGTACGAGTAGGGGCTCTAATCAGGACAAGCATACCTTTTCATTTCTAATCAACTGCAGATGTTGAACAAGTGCATGAACTTTCCGCTCATGAGGCTCCATAACAACAGCCCTACGTCTTTCAAATAGTGGCCGCCTTCGACTTGGAATATTCTTCGGCTTAGAGGCAAATGGGAGAGCTGCCTGTAATGACTTGGGGATAACCAACGGGTTGAACTTCCTGACCTTCCTTTCAATTGGCTGTTTTACAATATAAGCATAGTTCACAAGGGACTCAAACATCAAGAAATCAAAATAGTAACTGGNTTTGAACATTTTATTACATGCTTATAAATTCAAATATTTAACTTTTATTTAAGTTTAATATTTCTAAAATCCAATTAGGGAATTGATAAATTCTAAAATATTAAAAATGGTTAAATTAGGTGTGTTTGGTTTTGGTATTATGTTTTTATTATTATTTTATTAGGAGTATAAGTAAAAAAAAATGAAAACACAATATCAAATTGTGTATTGTACACCCCAAACGCAAGACGATGTAACGTTGCGAGGCACATTTTCAATAAACATGTAAACGCTATTTTATGAGCGTTTGTGTGTGTCATTTAGGGTCATTTCTTCGGTTCGTGTCATTTTGGACATTTCATTTCCAAATTGTGCCACATGGGACCATTTCTCACATAGATGATCTACAATTAATATTCCATTTAAAATTTTCTATTTTTATACAAATAATATTTCATTTAAAATTCTCCATTTTTAACGTTCTCCATAAAACTTTTACCAGGGTATAATACTCATTTTCTCAGATTTTGTCCGTCTTTGGTGTGTGTTCTTTACGACAATTTTACAAAATCTAATTCAAATACTCTTCAATCATCACTTGACATGTATTCATATCCAATTAAACAAATAACCTGCATAACTAAACCTAAATAATTGAGTCAGATTGGTAAAAATCCCGACTGAAAAAATCGATTCCTATTTGAAACCTAAAACTACACACACACTGGTTGCTTCTCAATCAGTTATTTTTCTTTTCTGATGATTGCCCAGATCAACAAGGGGTCACAAATACAAAAAATATATTTAATAAAGTTAATATATAATATTACAAAAATGGTGACTGAAGGTTTCTAAATCAGAAGACAGGAAAGCATTACACCATGTCGATTAGAATACAAAGAAAGCAACCCCCTAGGCAAACTACAAAATTGTTTAACAAAATATTGCTCCAGTATGAGATGACCATTAGTCATCTGAATTTCTTCTCATTTTCTTCTTTAGCTTGTCCTCTTGGCGATATTTCTCTCGTCTTTCATCTCTCTGTCGCTTTTTTGTAATTAGGTCTTCCTTTGCTTTTTCTGCTTCATGTGATTTTCTCTTTACATCTTCCTTGAGCTTCCGCTTCTTCATCTGACATAAGAAAATAACAATAATATAGCTTTAGCAACAGATCTGTTGGGAAATTAGAGAAAAATATCTGACATGAATACAGTATATTTATTTTTATACCAAACCGGCAAACCATACAAGCAGATGGTTAGGCAGATTACTGCATTCTGCACACCATACCCAGGGAAAATAGCAGATAAAGAAACACATTTACGAAGCTATGCACATTTAAATTCATTTTTTCTGATTCTAATGAGTTTGATGTAAACCGCAGTTTCAAGCACATATGTAAAGGTGCATGCAAGTTAGAACAATATCTGGAAGCTTCATAGTGTCGTACTTGTACACAATAAAACATATATCCTCCAGTAGAACTCCATCTTATTTGGAGAGAGGTAGTAACTATATTACAATAAGTGTGTGCACGCTCCATCTTTATTTGGAGAGAGAGAAAGAGTTGAGAGTTTTAAGACCTAAAAACATACCCCATATATCTACTACGAGACTTAAGTACCAAAGTAGAGAGACTATTAATATCACCGCTATATATGATAAAATAAATAATAATCCTCTAATCCAAGAAATCTTTGGTTAAAGTAAAGAAAAGGCTTAGAACAAGGGGATGATACAAACAAATTGAAAAGCTTAGCACAAACTTGTCTACAATAATTTGAGTACTAAAAATATCAGAATGAAAAAAGAAAATGGGGCAAATCTGAAGAAAGGGAATGGGCAACTAACGGTGAGTATAAACAAAACCTAGAACACATCAAGAATAAAGAGAGAGAATTGTCTAGCTCTCGTACGAGTAGGGGCTCTAATCAGGACAAGCATACCTTTTCATTTCTAATCAACTGCAGATGTTGAACAAGTGCATGAACTTTCCGCTCATGAGGCTCCATAACAACAGCCCTACGTCTTTCAAATAGTGGCCGCCTTCGACTTGGAATATTCTTCGGCTTAGAGGCAAATGGGAGAGCTGCCTGTAATGACTTGGGGATAACCAACGGGTTGAACTTCCTGACCTTCCTTTCAATTGGCTGTTTTACAATATAAGCATAGTTCACAAGGGACTCAAACATCAAGAAATCAAAATAGTAACTGGCATACAACATAGGTTGCACAAATCAGAAATTACCTTATAAAGTGAGTCTTTGTTGACAGGAACAGGTAGATTTTGATCTCTCCTCAGTTCAGCTACTGTTTTCATTCCTTCCCATGGCTGGTCACGACGTTGCAAAGCTGTTGTCAAAGGATTGTAAAAGCAAGGGACTTCAACTTGAGTCCATGCACGCAAAAAAACAATGTCACTCATCAAAATTTTATCCTCAAAGGTGCACCTAGCAATTCCTTCTTTAGGAATTCCTCCTTTTTTCTTAGATTGGTTACCGATTTCTTCTTTTGCAGCCTGTTTAACATTGATAAATTAATTGAACAAGCCTTGAGGGATATTTAAGGAAAAAAACAAATTCTTAATGTATCTACGGATTGTTTTTTACCCATATATACCCACTTATTTGCAGTCATACCTTCTTCACCTGTCCACGTATTCCACTAACAGTTCTGATAGCTGCACCTTCAAACCTGGCTATTTCAAGATCTGAAGTGAACATGTCTTTGATGAGAGCGGTTTTCTTAAAGATCTTGCAGGGGTAGCCGACTAGCTTTATCTTCTTAACTATTCGTGCAGCATGATTAGACTCTTTCACTTGTCCAGTTGCAGTGATCCTAAATGACGCCTGAAGAATTTAAAAACTGCTTATGGCCAGGAAATAAGAGCAGAAAGATTGATTTATATATAAAATAGAGCTGGAGGAAATGCACAGTAACAGTTTTATGCTCAAAACCAACAGCAAAATAATGCAAGGCTTCTACGAGGACTTGGGAGATGAATGGGAAGAAAGGAATATGGGCAAATCTCAAGGAAACTGATAGACTAACATATAGCACTTATCGCAACACAATTATACATATTAGCTAGACTCTAATGTTTTAAGGAATACGTGAGTAGATTTGGAATATATAACCCTAAATTTTGCTGCAACTTGGCCAACTATCCATCAGGTTGTCACATAATTACTTGTACAAGTAAAATATATTCTCAAAATTCTAATAAGCAATTCATAAACAATATTCATGATGCTAACAAAAATGAATGTCTTAGCTTGTTTACCATTTTTGAAAGGTAATAAAAAAAGATGATAAAAAATGCAAAGGTAGAATAATATGATTTTTTAAAATGCCTAATGTACAGAGAGACCGATATAATCCTAACAAGCGACAGCAATCTACAAATGATGACCAAGGAAAAGTAGTTTAGGAAGAAGTGGACATAGCCAGCAACAAGTCCTGCTGATTTTACTTTAATATACTTCCAAAAAAAGGTCCTTCCAAACTGTTACGTTCTCACTCATTCTATTTATATACTGAATACGATAATAATTCTGGGGGCTGACCAATCTTGATTGTCATGAATTTTCTAGAATCTTGAATTGATGGGACTTCATATCTGAGCATTAAAGTTCATGCAGGTTTCCTGCATCTCAGGCTAGTTTGTATTTCAAACTGCCAGTAGTATACATAAGTAATGCTGACAGTACCCTGGCTAATTTGTATCTAGAATTAGCAGTACTACACACGAGTAAAACTGACATTACCAACTGAAGCTTGTGTCCCTATTACCCCTTCTCTACCTCCCCATACTCTTCTCTATTC
>QRFB01005491.1:11761-40376 GCA_008931105.1 Oenanthe javanica
CCCCCCCCCCCAATCTCCACTTTTAAACTCTTTCGTTAATTTATCTAGTTTCATTGTTCAGGATCCTTTCTTTGAACCTATCAAAGTACTAAAATGCATCATCTGAATTAGCAAGTGGCAAATTCATCGGAACAAGAAAGAAAACATATTAACCTGGCTATTAGCTAAATTCTGAACTGCAACAACCCCTGTCTTTGGTGGTGCAAGAGGGCCCCAAAACATAGCGAGACAGTGCATGTGCTCAGGTGTATACTTAAGCATCCGATGTCGTCCATTTTGGTCTTCAATGGCATATATAGGCGTGGTTTGGTAGCGCCTCCACCCTATTGAAGCAATTATTGGGTCTCTAGTCTTCAGTACTTTCTTATGCCACCTGTGCCGCTTTAACAGTACCTGGAAAAGTTGAAAATCGATGGAGAAGTCTTTTATATAAAAAAGGAATAATCTGAGATACAAAGTTGTTACAACATCCAATAAGTAAAACGTAACTGTTACAACAGCAACTGAACACCGGAATTCTAATTTAAAGCTGACAAAGATATTAGTTCAAATTACTCCACCAAAACAATGGACCGGCTTGACAGAAAGTACGCTACATTATTTGTTCTGCCTGGACTGAGCAGGCACTAACCTTCTGTATGCATTGAATGGTGCTGCTGCTTTGTGTTTACTGCTGTTTAGTAGAATGTACTTTTTAGCAAGTGCCTAGATCAGAAATCAGAGTGATAAAAACTGCCACTCAAACATCTTCCCTTTTACCCGTAATACATTTCATATTTGTTGAAACTTCTAACCTATATTACCCCGACTCTTCATTTTGCCTCGAGTACCCGTGTCGGACACTCGACACTCGGATAGGGGTATGGACACTTGGATACTTACTTTAGACCAAAACCATGTAAAATTTTCAAAATATTGCCGAGTCCAACACTCAGACACGTATCCATGTTGGACACTTCCAGCCGAGTCCGGGTGACAAAGCTTCTAACCCTCTATGAAGGAGCTAGAAGCGACCACACCAGAATTTAAAAGGAACACGAAAACAATTTTAATTGTACAGACCTGCATGTATCCAACGCCTTCCTCTCCAAGCCCGATACCTCCAAGAAGAATAGGATGGCATGGATCAAAATATTCAACCATCTCACAAGGAACATCATGAATTTCCAATCTAACATATGTCCCTGTTCTATAACCCTCCATCTCCACAAGAGTTGCCTCATCGATATCATTTAGTTCTGCAATTTTCATTTGTCTGATAAGTTCAGCTTCCTCCTTTGCCTACCGAGACACAAACAAGATTTAGTAGGAATTATTAACAGAGTCATCTAAGAAAGAATATTAATAGATTAGAAATGAAACCTTGTCATAGAATCCACCATCTTGGCCTTGATTATTATGATGCTTGGCTTCATTTTTAGTATCATTCTCCTCCTCAGGCGACTCGGACCCATCATATGTATATCCTAGTTAAGGTCCACCAATATGATCTCACATGTTTCTAGTTCCAAAATATATTTGAATGCATGTATAGCAAAACCAAGATATATAGTACCAGAATCCTAAAAATGAGTGCCACAATAATTTGGCCAGAAACACTAGTCTATCCTATGGAGTAAGGACAAGAATGTAACTGCATATCGCTCGTATAAAGAAGCCAAGAAAAACTTGGAATGAATTACAGCTCTTATGAGTAACCCAAATTACTCGATCATAACATTAAGAGCTAGCAACCTAGTGGTCCAAAACAAAGCATCAATGGGAGACAAAAACAAAGGTTATGACAACATGAATCGAAGCTGAGTCTCTATTGCTTCCTTTTTTCGCATTTCGCCTCTCTTTTCATGGAAGACAACATTCGGATGGTCAAATCACAATGTTATCCACGCAGGTTGAGATTAAACCATTTGAATTTCTAGAGAAAACTTCCACTGATGTTGGATCACAGTGAAAACATTTTTGAAGGGCTTTTCTTCACCACTGGAAATCATGACAAGTAAGATTAATACCATTGTAAAATTAACCACAATAAATAAAGTTTCAACAAGCTTATAAGTCGGGCTTCTTTTAATAATCAAGTTAAATATATTTAACCTCTTTCAAAAACAAGAAAAGGTTAAATTTATTTAACCCCTTCAACTGACGATAAAAAGTCAATTTCGCTCATTCATATAATTATCACCTTCCTTTGCATACCAATTAAAATGCCCCTTCCTGCTTATAAGCAATCATAAAGGAAGGAGATAGAAAGGGAACTATAGCATAAACGACTTCAGAACATAAAAAAATATCAAGGAATCAAGCTAAGGATATTGAGAATCAAATTTTGCACGAAGCGCAAGCTTTTTTAAGCGTCGCTGTTCAGCATCATCATCTTCACCATTTACACGACTCTCATGTTTTTCACCAGTTTCCAGATCTTCAAAATCACCTATGCCAGCATTTTCATCATCGTCATCATTGCTATTGGCATCAGAGTCTTGACCACCACGACCAGCTTTCGACCAATCTCCAGTGACGAAACGGTCACGGATACTTTCATATTTTTCTTCCTCTATCCAGTTTGTTACATCAACATGGTTTAAAAATTTGGAACAATCATCATTATTTACATTATTGCCGTCAGAATCTTCCATGGCATTCTACAACAAAATCAGAAATTAAGAAGTTAAATGGCCTTTAAATCCATACATTTAATAGGTGAATTTTAATATTAGCACAAGAGAAAAGATTTGATAGTTTCAACTCAATGGAAATGATAGAATTTCAAATAAACTAAGCATCTATGAGCCTAACCTTTTTACCCTCTCCTTTTGGCTTAAAAAATTCGCCTTCGTCACTCTCTTCATCCTCACTGCTACCTTGCACGTCATCAGATGAAGTTGACTTCTTTTCAGGCTTTCCGTATATAAGTTGCTTAAGATTTTTATTTTGTCCCAAATGGATCCTCTCTTTCAGAGAATCTTTCCATCTTGAAGCATTTCCCATCCTATCTTCTACATCAATATATAGAATAAAAATTAGAAACGAGCAGACATCTATTAGGAATTCAGGACGATAATGCTTTGCAAACATTTTATGTTTACAATTTTGAGTGATTGCTACACAGATACAAAATGAAGGTAATGGTTTCATTGTTTTAATCACATTATAAGTAAGAAAAGAGATAATAATGGTCTCGTATATCAATTTACTGCAGACAATATGATTATGTTGACTCCAAGGTTATACCATCATCTGTGAGATTCTTTTCATCTTCCTCTGTAAGGGAGGATACTTTACCGTCCATATCCATATCTTCATCCTCGTCTTCAACAGATTCATCTGAATCCTGAGAACAAAACAAAAATATGAGAACAAATACTCAAGATATGTAAAACAATGAATAAAGTCTGCAGATAAGTTTATCTTGTAGAAGACTTGTAAGTTTGGTATGGATATGCATTGCACTAATTTTAAGTACATAACCCTAGAAAAAACAAGACAGCATTAGTAAACACTATGCTTTCATCCCCTATCACATATTGTTACTTTGGTGCATTCCTGTTTGCGGTCTGATCAATGAGGAACATATTAATCAGCCAATCAAATACATCATTAAAATAAATCATGCATAAGCCATCAAAATAAGTAACCCATTAACGTTCACTAAATTGGCTCAGCTTTTTAACCATAGATGAGTTTATCTTCTGATAGAAGATTTGATTTATAGAGAAAACATGCTCCATATGCGTATGCAAGTACATGATGCAAGTTTGGACAATAGCAAATGTAGTTGAGCCTATAATTTTATACACTCGCTGTCTTGCATGCATATCCCTTTTATGGTTCCTTCAGAGTTTTCACTGCTTGCTAACATGTAGATTGTAGATCACTGATCACTTCATAAAATGCATATTTGACACGGATAATTCATATTACCCTCATAACGTGCACATGGGTCAGCATTTAAAATTATATGAAATATAATATCTCGCAAAATGACTGCAGAGACTTACTCGTTGCATACCACAAGAATCAAATTTTTTCGCTCCAAATTTCCCTCCATAAAATTATAATTTATCTTTCCCATAAGCCTAACAACGAGATTCAAGCCATTGACATGGTCTCACAAAGAAAGTTTCTCCTTCATAATTTTTTAGCCTTTACTCACTTTTTACTCGGATTGAGTTACCTTTCTGCAATAGTGTGATGGCCTTAACAGACTACTTNTGAAGTCATTCTTTCCCATAAGCCTAACAACGAGATTCAAGCCATTGACATGGTCTCACAAAGAAAGTTTCTCCTTCATAATTTTTTAGCCTTTACTCACTTTTTACTCGGATTGAGTTACCTTTCTGCAATAGTGTGATGGCCTTAACAGACTACTTAAACAAACCCCATATTGTTGAATGTTGAGGTATACAACGCCCCACACCAAGGGTAATACGGGTAACTTAAATTAATTCTGATAGAGGAAAGGATGAAGTGGAACTGTGGGAGTAGGTGATAGAATTAGTTAAAAAGATAATTATGCCAAGTATAAAGATTAAATAGAAAAGAAATCTAATAAGAGAGTTGTGAGTTAATTATGGATGTAGTTCAGAATAGAATAAATAGGGAAATAATGTACGGAGATGAGGCATGAAAGAATTATGATATCAGCTGTATTAGAAGTGATCTATTAGAAACAAGTGCAGGTGGGTAGTACAGTGATACAGAGATTCGACACAAATGATAACATGGGGATATGGGTGCAAGGGAATACAGATTATATAAAAATAATACTCCCTCCGTCCCAAATTAAACGTCCTAATTTTTTTCAAGTTTTTTTTACGCATTTCCACGCAAATAAAAAATATACTTGTATATATTATTTTCTCATTTTTTTGTTTTGTATTAAAGTTTGAACATCTTATTTTTATACAAAACAAAAAAAATGAGAAAATAATATCTACAAGTATGTTTTTTATTTGCGTGGAAATGCGAAAAAATAACTTAAAAAAATTAGGACGTTTAATTTGGGACGGAGGGAGTATAAATATATATTTTATGTTATGGATGATAAAAAGAATTTACAAAACTAAAAACTCTATGCAAATTAAATCAAATGCAAAACTTAATAATCTGAAACACAAGAATTTAACTTAAAATTTTCATATTTGCAAAAGTAAATAAACATTAATACTTTCTGTGGAAGTTGATACTTAACGTTAATTTCTAGTACAAATGTACAATATGTGAAATGAAAGTTTAAAATTGGGATTGGACAAGTTGATTCGAGTGTCAAAGTATCCAACATGGGGATATATGGGGTACTCTAAGTATCCCTGCTTCCTAATCTAATCCACTGGAATGCTTAGAAAGTTCTTGTAAATCAATTCAATACATCTCTCTTCTCTTCTTAATACTTCATTCAACGAGTCCATTGCAAAAATTGTATCATATTTTTATTGCATGCAATTATTAAACATTTCCTGTGACATGAAAGTGTCAAACTAGAAAATACATATTCCTCAAGCTTTTACTTCCCAACTGATCTTTAAGGCAAGCTTAGTACTTCCCTCCCATCATACTTGAAAATCTAATGCATTGAAAAATATTTAACAAAAAGAACTCTTGCACATATTTTGGGATGATAGTGAGTGATCATCTCATATAACCTTTTCCATAAATCCATATATATCCTTTTTTTTATAAAATTGTATCTTCCTTCCAGAAAAAACTCAGGAGCACACTAAAGATGCCCGTTTCAATTTTTTATCATTTCTCTTCTTTCACCTTTCCTCTTCTATTCTCCTCTCTCATTAAAAATTCGGGAGCACAGCCTTAATTACTAATATTTTTCCCTTTTCTTCTAAAGTTGATCTACAATCACGTTTTATTTTCTCATATTCTATCATTGATTACAGGGTAAGAACAAACATTTGATTAGGAACCAACGCAACAGAAGTGAGTTATAGTAGTAATGCCACATATAAAAAGTATTCACTTCTTAAAACGCAATACCAGCCTGTAGCAAGAACATCAAAATAAATAACTTGGTGCAAAGAATGTCATCATAAATTTTCTAAAAGGATACATTACCTCAGAATTGCCAAGATCCAATTTATTTCCAAACACAGCCTTTCTCCTCATTCTTCCGTTACTGAATTCGACATGCTCACTTACTTTATTTTCCGAAAGAGAATCCTCTATTGCATTAATATTTTCTTCATCAGAGCCACTATCTACAGTTTCTAGTGTAGAATCCTTTTGAAAGGTTCCTGAATCTGAATATTTCAAGCATTTCGCATTGTCATCCTCATCATCACCTGACTCGTCAGTTTCAGATTCTTCTCCTGACTGATATTGGTGCACAACTGCTAGATTGTCAATATGGTCAACTGTTTCTTGGTTATAATTTGTGCTTGGCTCTTCCGGTACACTACTACTGGGTTTCTTGCTGAAAAGAGTGATGAAGCTTTTCTCCAATTTTTCATCAATTGAATATTTTGTTTTTTGTAATGATTCCACCAATTTCTCGCCTATATCTCGCTCTTTTTCTGAAATACAAAGGAAAAACTATTAACATAAAGAGGGAGGAGCTAGAAGCATCTTACTACTTTATATTCAGAAGTTAACACATTAAAATTGGTGTGGAATAAAAATTATGTATGTTGTATGTCATTTTCAATCACTACACCTAAGCACAATGCAAAGAGAAATGTTAGAAGATAAAAAAAATAATGATGAATCAAACATCTTCACCAGCAGATCGAAATATGCTCAGGATCATAAACACAAACCTTTTCCTGCCACTCCACTGCTTTCACCATCCACTTTGGAGAACTGAACGAAATGATCATTGATGTTTATGTATACCGCATCCTTATCATAGAGAAGATCCCCTAATCCAGACATAGGTGCATAGAATAGCTTTTCCTTGTCACGCAAACCCTTCTTCTTTGCAGCTGACGGTAAGGGGCAAGGATCAGCTAAGCTAGTAATACCAGCTACACTGAAATCACCAACTCCAGCAATATGTACCTTATTAAAGAAACAACAATCGAGTTGAACAATAAATATAGCTTATCCCAGCAAAAGAGAACTAATGAGTACATGCACCAACTCTGGCATGTAGAAACTTATGTGACCTGGGTACAATTTTCGGAAAGCAATAACTTCCAACTACTCAACACTTAACCATAGAATTCTCTAGTAAATTTCAGCTGTAATTATAAAGTGTAACATCCATCAGTAACCCAGGTTTATCAATTAAGGACTCCAAAATCCTATACATCAGGCGCCCAAAAAAAGGGTCATCTACTAAAATATTTTGTCAAGTCAACAGGTTTTTTAGGGAGAAAGATAAAAGACTGCTAGGAAAGGAAGATACACAAACCTTAGTTTCTTTTTTCAAATTACAGCCACGCAAGTAACCATACAAAGTTACATTTCTGTCGCACTTGTTATTTATCTCCACCTTTTCTGGAGGTGTGACATCTTCGAATCGATCTACCAAAACATAGGGATGATCCTTACGCCATGACAATGGATGGAACTTCATAACAGAAATGAATCTTGCAAGATTATGTACTTCTCGTTTTGCATACCTGCTCATGGTGCAGTGACAAATGCAGAAAAGTTTTCAAGGATGGCTGAAATTTTAACACTCCATAACAGTATGTATAATATTACTTTAGAAAACAAATGTTTGCGTATGCACGAATAGACATCTCGACACTTACTTCCCGTGAATTAGACCAGATAGATAGAATAGCTTAGCTCCATCATATATCTCAGTCCAGAATCGATGCTTGAGTCTCTGTTTGGTCTTTCTGAGTTTCTTTACATCTTTAAACTTATCAAGGTGTGTAAGAACACCCATAACTTTAGGAAATCCATGATTTTGCATAATATTAAGAAACTCAAAGGTTTCCTGCAGAAAAATTTAAATACATCATCCAAACAATTAAACAAGACTGCAAACTTCATCTTCTTTGATTATTAATTATTTGGTGGCACTTATGTTTGTTGTGAAGGAAAAAACGGGACATGCACATGGTAAATTAACAAAGAGGAAAATAAAAAAGGAACGGCATAAATACAGGGAAGTATGAGAAGCAGACATAATATGACAGGACCAATAGCTAAAAAAACAAAAGCAGACTGATTTTCAGCAATAACAAAAAACTAGATACATATCTATTCTAATTTATTTTTCAATAGAAAAAGCTTAGAAGACATTAGAATGTATCCAAGTGGAGTTGCATGGCAATCGGAAACTAAAGTTTAATTAGAACAAAGTGATAGCGGCAAGCTACCCTTACAATTCACAACATGCATAAATCTAGATTATGTAGGCAGAATATGATCATAGCTACAATAACAATATTGTGAACATTTTTATTCCAACTAACCAAATTCATAGTGAGCATAGTACACATGCATACGAGACCTGACATGCCTTTCTACCATATACAGAATGAGTGCCTCTATAAACCAAAGCTTATTGATATATATATATATATATATATATATATATATATGACTCACCATTTCAAATCCATAACTTCCGTCAATTAGAAGCAATGCTAAATCAGCAAACTTAGCAGCATCAATCATTCCATTGATGTCATTTGGACATTCAACAAACTGCACACGGCGTTGCTTACCTAAAATCACATTCACCAACCATGTTTAATTAAGGTAAGAACGAACACTTTCCAAAACCAAAAACCTTAGAAGTTCACTAAAAACAAATATTATACAAGGAGAGATAATTAACTCAACCTGTCACAATCGTAATGGGACCTCGAACTTCCGGCAAGTTATGCTTAGTATAATGCTTAACCAACGATTTAATAACCAACGACTTCCCTACCTAGCAAACAAAACAAAAAATAAAACTCGAAAACTTAATTACTTCAAAGAAGCAGTAGTAATGTAGTAATATAATAATCCAGTATTCTATACAATACACGTACTTGGGGAGGGCCTTGAACAACAACAACAAAAGGAGGTTCCTCGCCAATATTACGATTAACAGTAGGAAGATGAAGCCTACGTTGCTCTTTCTCAGTAGCACGAGATTGTAATCTTTTCGCTTTAACAGTTGAGGTAAACGCAAAAGCCTAATAACAAAATTAACGACAATCCTCATCTTAATTACTTTAAAATTACACAAACTAATTACATATCACGACACACTATAACAAATTGAAATGCACATATGTAACAAACAAATTACATGTATAAACGAGAGAGTTGAGATAGGAATAGGACCTTAGGGTTATGAGTTTTATCGTTAGGGACATCTTTGCTCTTGTTCTTGTTTTTGTTCTTCTTGGCAGAGGGACCTGATTGACGAGTCCTGTGGGACTTTTGTGATGGATTGAATATACCTCCATCTATCGCCATACCTTGTATGTATGTATGTATGTATGTATCTATGTGTGTGTATAGGTTCAAAACAACAGAAGAGGGTGATGGCGGCTAATGCTTGCCTATTTGTTTGCAAAATTATGTTTCGGGTTGGTTGGCTCAATTTTAAAGCTTAAGCCCGTTGGTTTCGATTGGGCTTGTCTTGCTTTTGCAATAAACTTTGGATTCGGATAGATGAGTTTATCATAATAGGCCTGTTTCTACTTTCTACATTCTATCATTCTTCTCTACGTAATTTTTGTTATATAAATTCTATTCAAACGGTTGTCATTTATTTGTTCTAAAAAATTTAATGGTTATGATTATATACTATATATAATATGGTCATATTTGTTTCATAGGATTAAATAGGGATATGACTATAATCCTTGATATAATCCCAAATAAATTTATTAATTTTATGTTTGTTTTTTAAAAATTTATTTGGGATTATATCAAGGATTATAATCCTTTGAAATATTTTGTTTTCATCGGATAAGAGATAGGATTATAATCCTGTGGTTGGAGGAGGTATTACGTAATTCTCTTTAACAAGTCATTTTTTTTAAGATGCTTTCATTATAATCTAATGTCAAACAAAAAAATTAGAAAATTTAAAGGATAACAGTCTAATCCCTCAAAACAAATCTATAATTATAATTTAAATGATTATAATCCAATTTTCAACTTAATCCTTCGGAACAAACATAGTATTCAATAATTTAAAGGATTATAATGATTAGGGATAATAGTGAAGGATTATAATGAATGGATAGTAATTCTGGGATTATAGTCCCATGAAACAAACATGGCCTCAGAATAAGAGAATCTTATCCAAATATTAGTAAATGTCAAGAGTTCTATACTTAATGACAACATATTTAAATTTAATATGTATTTAGTACTAATATAATTTTAAAATTCAGAAAGACAGTAGGTCTTATAGAACTAATAATGAGCCTGTTTGGCCTCCCTTAAAATAAGTCCATTTGAACTTATTTTCGGGTAAAAATTTCATATTTTGATAAATATTTTTTATACAAGTATTTAATGTATATTTGAGATTCTATAAGTTGCAAAAAAAAGTTAACTTTTTTCAGAAAAAAGTTAGGAATCTCTAATTTTGTTTTAAAATAAATTGACTTATTCTGAAAAAAAGTTCCCCAAACACCCTCAATATTTTCTATGTAATCTTCTTCATCACCGGCGGACCTACGAAATTTGTTAAGCTATGATGAATGTTAGCGCAATATTCTTATAAACACATTCGTTAATATATTTTGTATTTTAGTTATTAGAAATTTCATATAATAAGAAATGTCAAAAAAAAATTTATTAATAATAACAAACATAAAAGTTGAATATAATTGATATCAAATTAATAAAAGCATATAAAAAGTTTTGCAATTTACACAAAATATAAGCTAAATTATATTCTAGGGGAGGAGGACTCATCTTTTAACTACATAATATCAAAATTTCAAGATTTGATATTTATTAAAAATATATTTAAATTTTATATTCATAACTATAAAAATATTTAACATTGATAATATTCAATCATATTGATGATATATTAAAATCTAATATTTATATTGTTAATAATTATATTTAGAGATTTGAATCAAATTATTAACATATTAAAATTTATAATTCATATTATTACTTTTAAAACAATAACAAAATTAAATAATATAAAATTAAACAATTAAAAGCTGCATAAATGTTTCGAAATAAATATTTATATTAATTTTAAATTAATAAATATGTATAAGAGTCCGTGCACGGATTAAAATCTAGTATAATTTAATATACCGGATTACTAATCAACCAATATTTTTTTATTTTTGTTTTCTTATTATAGATAGATATTAAAATTTAATATTTTACCATTCTAGGTATTTAAAAAGAAAAAAGTAATTTTAAAAAATGTGATATAGAGAAAGAATGGGCATATAATTAAGTTAGGTCAATTTTTTTATTTACTAAAAATATATATGTATTTGAAACTCTTATAATATATAAACAAGAGCATTAGTTGTTAGGTTATCGTTAATAAAATTTTGTTTGCTCAGTTCTTAGAAAAAAATTGTAAACATGAATAAAAGACACTATAAAGTTAAAAAATGTATATTAAATATAATTTTTTTAATAAATTAATATAAAAACCTCTTATGGATGACCACTTAATTTATATCACTAGGGTAATCTCTTTATTTCAAAATGATGATTTTATTTTGATTTTTGTTAATTGAATTTTAATTAAAAATTATACATTTTATATAATTAAAAAATGAAAAAGTTATATTATTAAAAAAAAATATTTAATCTACTTTAAAATATATTTTTTAATTTTTAAAGGAGTTTTTTTGAAAAATACATAAGGACAAACTTTTTTTTGCAAAAATACTGACTTTTTTAAAAAATTGCAAAAATACGGTTTTACAACTTTACAACCATATTTACAACTAGAATAAGCCTTTTTTTTAGGTCGTGTAATAGGGAGGTGTAAGGCATTTGGCACTTCGATAGGGCCAGCAGCCCTTAAACCCAAAAAAGGTTTCAACTGAAATCAACCACAACTTTAAAATTTAGTTAAAATAATTATTTTTGGTAGCATAATATGTTGCTTAACATGTTACACGATTAAAATTAAAATGCAACCAAAAGCAACTTCAAGCAACCTTAAATGCAACCAATTATTTTTTTGAAAAATAGAAAAATAAGTTCCATTTGGTTGATTTTGGTTGTAAACTGTATTTTTGTAAAAAAATCAGAAAATCGTAAAATTGCAAAAAAATCCTTAAAATAGTATTTTGGATAATTTCTCTTTTTTAAATTACGAAAAATAAATTTTAATTTTTACAAAATTTGATCAATTTAATCATTAAAAATTAAATAAAATTGTTATTATGAAATGAGTGAATATCAATTATCATTTCCACCTAGAGAGAAATTAATTAAGGGTTGTGATATATGCACAAATTCTTGTACACTCTTATATATAATTGGACCAGAATAACCTTAACTTTATATGGTCTTTACTCAATATAATTTATATTGTTCCTTACTTTTTTTACCACCAAGACTTCAACAACATATTTTATAATTTACGTGATACATTTTTAAACAATAAAAAATATATTAATGTGTTAATTTGAAAAATTAATACTAATTCTAATATTCATATATTTAATTAAATTTTATTATGTATGTTTTTAATCTACTATTAAATATAATTTAAAAAATAATTATTACATTTTATAAAAAAATAACGTGTCAACTTATTTAAGCAACAAAATGCTACTAATAAGAATCAATAATAAATAATTTGTATTAAAATAATATATATTATTCATATTGTTTTTATAAGTAAAATTTATTCTAATTTTTTAAAATTGAAAATTTCTACTTGGCATGAACAAAACTATTTTCAATAACTCATTTTTAAAGAAATTGGTATTCTACTGAATATTTGTTTCTAATTAATAATTTTAACGTTGAAATATATTATAAACTTGTACAAATAAATTGTTATTATTTGGAATTGAAAATTTGTGTAATACTTTTATTTATTTGTTGGACTTGGTCATATATAATTATTTTTTTATTTTGTAAAAATAATAATAATAATAATAATAAATAGTTATAAGTTATGTTTTAATAATATAAAATTAAAATTTTAATTACAATTAGATTGTATCGTAAAAAAAAGTTGTTATAATATGAGTATCAATTAAATAATTGATATAAAATATAATAAGGTTAGTATAGTAAGATAGTATAGTGAAGTGCATGAAAAAAGTATGCATAAATAAGTTTTTGGTGTGTATATTCCTTAATTAAAGAACCCCACACTGCAAAAAGTAATTTTAATAAATGCTGCTCTGCGGCAAATGCAAACTCTTTAAGTCCGGCGTGACGATAATCAATTTTTCATCTTTCGAATACCCCTTTTTTTAACTCGTGTAAGTTTTTGTGTATAATCAACTGTAACTAAATGAATAAAAGCTAGGAATATGTTAATATAATAAAAAATGGGATAATTCTCTTCTAATTCAATTTGAACTCTATAAACATCTCCAAGACTCCAACCGAAGTTGCATCACCATTCACCTCTTCTATTTATACCCCTAACTCTTCTCCCTTATCCCCTAGCTTCTTCGTAACAAACTAGCAATCCATCGAAACCAAAGAAAATACATCTCTCTCTCTCTCTCTCGGTTCATACAGCCAAGAACTTCTATTAAGTCATGCAATAACAATAGTTGAAGCTGCCAGCATGATCTAATTAACTTTGAGTTTTCGAACCAAGGAAATATTGGATCATGTGGTTGCTTCACCTGTTGTTTGTCGCATGAAAAACCCTAATATTTAAGCAGCGTATTATATTCAGCGGCGCGCTCTATGTAGGATTTTCTTTTTCATCAAGGTCTATTATACTCTACATACGTTCTACAGTATATATTTTTTCTTTTATTTAATTTCTCCTAATTGATGTGTGTTTATTATAGTAATTAATAGCTTGAAAATACTATAATTTTTATTTTTACTGTTGTATTTTGGTCAAGTCTTGACAGAGCTATTACATTATCTCAAAGTTGTGACTTGGGACCAATGGTGGATACTCATGTTTGATAACACAAGTGCGGCTGCAGTTCTATCTTGAGTACCAATATTTTTGCACTAATTAAGATGAAAAAAATTCTTATTAATTGTTTAATTATATAAATATATAGAGAGAAATAAATTAAAGTACCAAAATTTACATTGATTTCTACGGAGTACTCCAAGAGCAAGTCCAGTATCGGTCGGGATCACTATGCTGCCAATCTTTTTTATCCATGATAAATATACTTTCTTCCCAATGAGTTCTAGATGCCTTACTAATATAATGTTCTAATGATTTAGAACACTGTACACATAAGACAAATGCATAAAAGTAAAATGAGACATGGAATGCCTAAATTTTAGTTTATGACACCATGTTGACTTGCTCTAAAACACTAAACAAATATGGGTGGTTGATTAATTATTAGACTTAATTTTTAAAAATTAATCTTTTAACTAAAATATATAACATTAAATGATGTTTAAATTATTATTATAAAAATAAAAAAAATATTCAAATCATATAAAAATATTAAAAAAAATTAGATTCGCATAGGATACAAGCTAATAAATTAAATAAAAAATGGACAGGCTTTTATATAAATCCGTCTAATTTATTTAATAAATAAATAATTTATAAATTAAAATTATGTAGTTCTAACTTATACTGTAAATTATTTCTCGGAAATAAACGGATCATTGTGAGATGTGAACAGTGGCCTGTAAAGGCTACGTAACCCTTCCAACTGATTTTCCTTTTCTCGTGTCAAACTTTAGAGTTTTCTATTACATAGCTAGCATAGCTGGGGCCACCTACAAGCTACAAGTATATCAGATGCATGAATTTTACATTTGTTCCGAGACTAGCTTTCTCATTGTACTTGAGTACTCGGTACGTTGATCTCAACTCAGTCCCAAGAACTGTACAAAAGATTTCGATATAAATTTTGATTTTTCAAAGTCTGGAGGACGTTTGGTGTCACTCTCAAAATCTCTTATATCTTGAAAAATGTAAATGAAAATAACTAAAGGGTGAAGATTCTAGGACTCAAATTTTCTTTTCAGGAATGGTGGATGTGGATTGAGGTTGGCATTTAAAATAACGTTGTTGTCTTTGGTAGCTCTTGGTGCTGCAGAACTTTGGGTTCCACATTTTTTCCTCAAAAGCAAGCAATTACAAGTACGTTTTTCTATCAATTTTTTTAATATTATATATCAAAATAGGTATAAATCAAAAATATTATTAAATAATTATTTTTTTACAACACTTTTTTAACAACATTTTGTCTTATAATGCAATAATTTTAAATTTACAACTTCCAACAGGTGTTTAAAATGTGTGAAAAGATATTGTCAGTTTTTAATACTTTTTGAAATATAAAGATTTTACAAATATACTCTTTAATATAAATAAATATAAATTTTAAATGATATATATTTATTATATATCATTTTTTATCAAATTAATGGGGGTTGTTTAAACACTTTATATGATATACTAATTATTAAAATTTAAAATAATCAAATATTTGAAAAAATAAAAAATTATTACTTATATTAAATTTGAATTTAACAAGAGTAGAGAACTCGATGCATGCATATATCTAGACGTGGCAAAACGGGTACCGGATCCGAAAAACCGAACCGAAATACATAGAACCAAGATCCGATTTTATATCTGAGTTATACAATCCGGTGATGATCCGAAAACCGATTTAACCCGAACTGAAAATTATCCGAATCAAAAAATTAACCGAAAATAATCTGAAATACTAGATCTGATAACGACTTAGGAACCGATTAAAACCGAATAGAAAATCATCAAAATCGAATATGACTCGAAGTACGAGATCAAATTCGATATAAATACAAATTACAATGAATTAGAAAATAAATAAATTGAATTTTAATGTAACAATCATATTTGAATGGGTCATAACATATAATTTATATATTAACCCATTGTTTATTCACTAAATTAATATATTCTTACGTAAAATTCATATTTAAAATAATTTTATATCAAAAAATTAAAATGGTTATACAATCAAAATTTTAAAACTTATAATATTTTATATTACAACTGATATATTTAATAATAAAATAATTTTTTAAAATCTAACAAATTGAAAAACACAAAGAGAGAGATAATGAATAAGGTATTATTTCGATAAACTTACTTAACAATTTATATTTTTTGTTTTTTGCTAAATTATTTTAATTTTAATATAATTAAAAACTAATTTAGGATTAATTTATACTGTATTTTCCGTTTCGAAATAATAAAAAATTTGAAATAATCTAAACCGAACTTAATTCGATCTTAATTCGAAATTTATCCAATTTTAATCCGAACTAGATCCGATTCAATCCGATCTGATAATTGAAAATTGATCTGATCTGAATGGATCCGATCCGAAATCAATCCGGTTACCTGAACCAATCCAGTTACCTAAATTATCAGTCTACGTGTATCTGCCCATCTATTTCTACATATATCACAACATGGATACGACACTACGGGTTGTTTGTATTCCTTTAAAATTTTTAAATAAATATTCATGTTTTAAGAAAATAGGTAAATGTGTAATTATTTTTATAAATAAATACTTATATTTATAAAATAAAGAATTTTTTTAAATAAATTTAAATAATTATTTGTCCCTAAAAAATATATAAATATATACTTTTATTATAAAAATAAATAAATATTTTAAAAAATAAACCACAACCCTATATATGTGTGCATCAAGGCTAAGGAACTCATATGTGATCTTTTTAGCCCCGTTTAATATTAGAGAATTTATATAATGTGTTTCAAATTAATGTGGTCATTTATCAATATATCCGTTTTATAAATATTTCCTATTATCTTATTATCACACTTAAATATGAATATTAACACTAATATACTCTTAGATTAACTTAACGTATTTTATATGTCTTGTAATTAATAATAATGAGTAAATATATAATTATTTTATTTTCGCAAGTCTTAATCTTATAGTAATTTAATTTTTTTAAAGATGGGTTTTGCAATACATGTTTTTTATTATCTAGTTATTTGAATAATGATATGATTAAATTCTTGAAACTTATTATATGTATATGTGAAATATGGGTTGTTTAGATCTTAATACTATTTTTTTATTTTCATTTTTTAATAATTTTTTATGAAACAAAAAATTTAAAGACAAATTTTATTTTAAACTTTATATGTTTTGTTAAGGATTGTGGTGCAATCAACTAGAATTACTTAGTTTTAATTTATAAGAAACTAAGTAAAATGTACTGTCAGTATGTTTGTTGTCACTTGTAACAGTATGTTTAACAGAGTTCAAATAGGTGACAGTAAGTCTAATAGTTATTGTCTTGTAAAAATGTAATAACATGATCCATGAAATAGAAGTTCACAAAGTGTTCAGACACAGGATAGGTCAAGATTTTGACAGTAACATTCTACAACTGAAGCCTACGACATCGTATTCAAGTGACAGCACAAAGGAACAGACGACATCAACTATTCCAATGACAGTAAACTTGGCAGAGAATGAAGATTCACAGACAACAAGTTTTACTGACAGCATGTTTAGCGGGGATAGTTGACAGCAGCTTTGGAGACAGTAAAGTTCAAAGATCTATCGAGGCTTGATAGCAAAGTGTGCGGAGCCAAAGATACTGTTACCATAGTGGAGCTAGAAGTTGACAGTATACTTTTAGTGAAGCTAACAGTTTGTTCCAGGTAGCAGATTAGATAGTGAAAGCATAAGGTATGATTAAGACATTACTATCTAGTCTGTCAAGCCTACTACTGCAACTTCTGAGAAGACAAGCAAAAAGACAAGGTGTGCACCAAGAGTCAAAGATTTATGTCATCTCAACACAACTTTATCTACAAATGGAATGAAGCCAAGGTTGAACCATAAAAGCACAGTTTCTATTTTGAGCTTTATTCTAGGACAAAGGAAAAGTGTTCATGTAAGTTGGATATGTGTTTTAGTATAAATACACATATCTCACAAGTATTTTTCTAATTGCAACTGAGTTAGGTTTTCTCTCAAGTAAGAAACATTAGTAAATCCATTGCTCATTGTTTTTTATAACTGGAATACTCATTCCAGTCAGTTGTAGCAAAACAAAAAATAATAAAATTATTTTTTGAAGTTAAACACCTATCTTCAATTATTTGCTTAGTTGCTTACATTTCATAACTTACTTTTATTACTGACTTATTTGTTGTTAACAAGAATAATGATAATTTTATAAGTTGCATTCAACCCCCTTCTGCAACACTTATATTGTTTAACAACTGGTATCAGAGTGGCAGGTTAGATATACATAACCTGAAAAGATCTAAAAATGAGTGCACAGAAAGTAAGTAACATAAAGATACCCACATTTGACAAAGAACACTACACACAATGTAAAAGAAAGATGACACTTTTCATAAAAACAGCCAACCCACTTTATCTTGGTATCTTAGAAAATGGTCCTTTTATACCTCAGTCATATATACCTGAAACCACAGTAGAGGGTGAGATAATACCTGCCCACTGGGTTCCTAAAAAGGTTTCTGAGTACAATGATACAAAAAATGAAAAAGTTTCTTTGGATGATTGTTTGCAGTTTATAATTATTGAGGCTCTTGACAATGTTATGTACAATAATATTGTCAACTGTACTAGTGCAAAACAAATACGGGAAACCATTGAGATTCTGTGTGAAGGAACAGAGGAGGTGAAAGATAATCAAAGACAGATATTGGTGTCTCAGTATAAGGCCTTCATAGCCTAACCAAGTGAAGGGTTGATAGAGATGTTTGAGAGATTTAACAGGTTAATCAATGACCTGCATCTGCATGAAAAATTCTATGATAATAAGGAAGTTAACATGAAATTTATGTTAACACTTCCTGACCACTTGAAGCACAAGGTCATTGTCATAAGAGAAGTGAGAGATATGTCTAATGTTTCTCTTGAAACTTTATATGGCATTCTCAAAACTTATGAGCTAGAGCTATTACAGAAAAGAGCTATTCAAACTAGCCAAAGAGGAAAAATGGCCAACACATACATCAAATGCTCTAGTGGCCCAAGACCCAAATATGTTGCAACTACAAGAATCTCAACATCAACACATCAAGATTGAAGAAGTAACTAATGAAGATGAAAGTGTGACACTTGAACTCAAGGATGGTGATGAAGATGAGTTCTATACCTTGGATGAAATTGATAATATGGAGAATAAAACTATGGCTACATGGCAAGAAAGTTCTCAAATCTTTCAAGCCCAAAGGACAAGGCTCCAGGTTCAACAGAGGGGGCACCTCAAAGCCTGGAGGAAATAGCAAAGGTGGATACAAGACATGAATGGTGGACAGATCAAAGATAAGATGTTACAATTGTAATGAGATGGGACATTTTGCAACATAATGCAAAAATGCAAAGCAAGTAAGAAAAAATGACAATGACTATGAGGAACTCAAAGCAAAGTATGAAGCTTTGCTCAAAAAGTAACAAGGAAGGGCATTTGTGGCTAAAGGTAAGTGATGAGAAGAATCTGATGATGAAGATGAAGAAGAGTATGGAAATCTTGCTCTCATGGAAAAGTCAGAAGAAGATTCACCTATTTCATCCAGTCAGGTACCTATTCTTATTACTGTTGATATGACTGCATCTCAGTATAAGAAAACTGTTGAAAGTTTAAGTTCTGAAATCTTTAATATTTATACAAGCATGTTAGCTGCTAATGAAGAGATTATCAAACTGTCTAGTGCTAATGTGATATTGAGAATTAAGAATCATGAACTAGAACTTAAACAGAATGCTTTTGAGTCCTTGTTATAAGAAAATGATATTCTTAAAAACAAGGTAGTTTGTGCTTCCCAAATTGAGGAATTTCTCAAAAAACAGATTTCTGAAAATGAACTCAAAATCAAGGCTTACAAAAATTCTTCTTCCCTGTTAAAATCATACCATGCTGATAATACTGAAAATCAAAAAGTAGGTATAGGGTTTAACTATGAGAAGAAAAATGGTAAGAAACATACTGTAGAGGAAGACATCAAACATACTGTCAAACCTTCTATTCTAAAGAAAGTTAAGAATCCCTTGTTTAAAAAGGTAGAATTTGACTTTGATAAAGAAGCTTTAGTGATTAAACAAGAACTAGATGATGAAGACAATGAGGCTCTCACTAAGTCCCTTAAGGTAAAAAAACACTGGCAAAATCCCCAAGACAGTTAGTTTTGACCTTGACAGTAACAAGAATTTAAAAGATGTTGTCAACATTGGCAAGACAGCAAGTTCAGAAGCTGCTGTCAAGACTGTGAGATCAAATCTTACTGTCATGACAACTCCATTTAAACCTATTGTCAACACCAGTATGACAATAACTTATAAACATACTGTTATGAAGACCAAGAAGAACATAAATGAAAAACTAGGAATAAATAAGAAGAACAATTATGGCTATATTCCTACTACTCCTAGAAAATTGTGCAACAATTGTGGATCTTCTAGTCATCTAACTCATATCTGCAACAAAAACAAGTCTAGTGTCAAGAATGCTACCTCTGTTAATGGAAATTTACACATCATGCCGTTAAAAAATAGACAAGTATCTTATTGTGGTGATTTTGATTGCATTTCATGTAAAATGAATTTGATGAGTATTTGCTTTAACATGCAATTTTATAATAATCAAATATGTATGCATAAGAATGTTAAAATTGAAAAGACAAATACTCCAAGTCCTCCCAAAGTTAGGATGGACAAGCCACCCAAAAACAAGGCTATTAAATCAGTTATCAAAATTGAATGGATAGCTACATGAGTCATGCTCAAAGCAAAAGAAAGCAAAGAGCAACTGATCAAGATTCAAACTATGAACTAGCTAAGCAAAATGGACCTAATGAAAGTTGGGTACTAAAAGTAACTTGAAATATTCACTTTCCAGGGCAATAGGAAGAATAAAAGAATCATGTGGATCATTGACAGTGGATGCTCAGGACATATAACAGATGATAAAGCCCTGTTATCACAGTTCAAGGAAATGGCTGACCCTTGTGTAACCTTTGGTGATAATAGCATTGGTTTCACAATGAGATATGGCATTCTGGAAGTTGGAAACTTGAAGATAGAGAAACTTGCACTAGTGAATAGTTTGAAGCACAATTTATTGAGTGTCACTCAATTTTGTGAAAGAGGATTTAAAGTTGGATTTGATCAAGATAGATGCTCCATTGTCAACAAGAAGACAGGAGAAGAAGAACTTCAAAGAGTAAGAAAAGGAAGCCTCTTTATAGCTGATTTGGATTCAATTAGAAAAGACAAAGTGTACTAATTCTACAGTAAGGCTTCATCCTCTGAAAGTTGGTTGTGGCACAAGAAGCTTTCCCATTTGAATTTTAAAGCAATGAATTATCTAATAAAGAGAGAGTTGGTGAAATGCCTTCCTCAACTTGAACGTTGTCAAGAAGGATTGTGTAAGGATTGCCAAAAAGGGAAGCTAAGGAGAGCATCTCACAAAAGCACTCCAAGTGGTTCAATTAATGAAGCATTTTAACTTATTCATATGGACTTATTTGGTCCTGTGAATGTGCAATCACTGGCAAGAAAAATATATGCCTTAGTGATGGTTGATAATTTTTCAAGATACACTTGGGTGAGGTTCCTAGCAACAAGGATGAAGCGGCTCAAGAGATTATTGATTTGATAAGGGTTCTTGACAAGAATCCCAAGTACAAGGTGCAAACCCTGAGAAGTGACAATTGTATTAAGTTAAAAAATAGTATCATGAATGATTTCTGCAAAGACAATGGTATCACTCAACAATTCTCTGCACCAAGGACACCTCAACAAAATAGTGGTGTGGAAACAAAGAACATAACTCTCATTGAGGTTGCAAGAACAATGTTGAGTAAAGCAAAACTTCCTACTTATTTTTGGGGTGAAGCAATCAATACAGCCTGTTATACTCAAAACAGGACTATAGCCAACAAGGCCTATGGAAAGACACCCTATGAATTGCTCACAGGAAGGAAACCTACTGTCAACTACTTTCATGTCTTTGGAAACAAGTGCTACTTCATGAAGGACTCAACAGAGATCAAAGGAAAATTTGATACTAAAGCACTTGGAAGAATTTGCATGGGTTATGGAATTGACATGACTTCATACAGAGTCTACATTATTGATTACAAGACTTTGGAGGAGAGTGTAAATGTCACATTTGATGAAACAAAATTTCCTGGAGTTGAAGGAAGTCAAGAAACAGAACCTTTAGCCTTTAAAAATCAAGTCTATCTAGAAGAGATTGATGAAAAATCACCAAGAGTTGATCACACAATTTCCAGTCCAACAAATGTTCCTATTCAGTCTGGAGACAATGAATGAATTGCAAAACAACTGACTTCTTTGGAATTGTTCCCATGAATAGTGGACATGAAGAAATAGATGTTGTTAATAGTGCAAGAGAAAAAGATGTTGTCAACTAACAAGGTGTTGAAGACTCTATTGACTCTCTAAGAGAAACAAAAGGGAATAGAAATCACACTAATGATCTAATTATTGGTGATCCAGGAACTGGAGTCAAAACAAGAAGAAATATTGCAAATGAATGTATGTACTTTTGTTTTCTTTCTCAAACTGAACCCAAAACTCTAGAAGAAGCATTGATTGATTCAGATTGGATTAATGTCAGGCAAGAAGAGCTTAATCAATTTAAAAGAAGCCGTGTTTGGGAATTGGTGCCTAGACCAAAGAACAAATCTGTAATAGGCACCTAATGGGTTTATAAGAACAAGATGGATAATTGTAGTACTGTCACGAGAAACAAAGCAAGGCTGATGGCAAAAGGTTACCGCCAACAAGAAGGGATTGATTATGATGAAACATTTTCTCATGTTGCTAGACTTGAGGCTCCCAGGCTTTGAAGATCCAAAAATATAAAATTTTATGTACAGACTGCTCAAGGCATTGTATGGCTTAAAACAAGCACCAAGGGCTTGGTATGACACTCTTTCCAAGTTCCTTCTTGAGAATGATTCTACAGGAAGGATTGTGGATAAAACTCTTTTCTATAAAAATCATATAAAGGTTATCATTCTAGTTCAAGTTTATGTTGATGATATCATCTTTGGCTCAATAAATGAAGATTTATGCAAGAAATTCTCAAAGTTAATATAGAACAAATATGAGATGAGTATGATGGGTGAATTGGTATTCTTTCTTGGACTTCAAGTCTATCAAAAAGAAGATGGAATATTTATTTTCCAAACTAAGTATGTCAAGGTTCTTTTGAAAAGATTTGATATGGAAGATTCATCTCCTGCAAAGACTCAAATCTCAATAGCAACTCAACTTGACAATGATCCAAAAGGAAAGAAGGTGAATAACAAGATGTATAAAGGAATGATTAGATCTCTCCTCTACCTAACTGCTAGCAGGCCTGACATCATGTTTGCAACAGGATTGTGTGCAAGGTTCCAATCTGATCCAAAAGAGTCTCATTTAAGGCAGTAAATAGAATCTTTAGATACTTAAAAGGCACTCAAGATTTAGGCCTTTGGTATCCTAAAGATTCTAGTTTTGACTTAATTGGATATTCAGACTCAGACAATGCTGGTTGCAGAATAGACAGAAAGAGTACAACAGGAAGCTATCAGTTTTTGGGAGAAAGATTGGTTTTATGGTTTAGTAAAAAGCAGCATTCAGTGTCAAATTCAATTGCAGAAGCTGAATACATTGCAGCTGGTAGTTGTTATGCTCAGCTACTTTATATGAGGAACCAGCTATTGGACTATGGGTTGACTCCGCAAGGAATTCCTATCTTTTGTGACAAGACTAGTGCCATAGAAATTTCTGAGAATCTTGTTCAACACTCCAAAACTAAGCACATTGACATCAGACATCATTTCATTAGAGAGCATGTGGAGGAAGGCACAATCAAGCTGATCTATGTGCCCATAGAGAAGCAACTTGCAGATATTTTTACCAAACCATTGGATGAAAAGACATTCAACAGGCTAGTGAGTGAATGGGGTATGTTAAATTTATCATGTTAATGTAATTCCGGTTAGTTGATCAAAAATTTAGTTAACTGAAATTCATTGTAAATTAATGACCTCTTGAGGTATTTTGATTTCTATCATAGTGGATACACATTATGATATTTTACTGAGAGGTTAACTAATTTATTTTTAAGTAACTTAATTCATATGAGGTTAATAAAAAATACTGTCAAGTTTCTTGACAGTGTGTTTTATCCATATTGTCATATAATAATAAGTTACTGTCTATCATTTGAGAAGTATTAACAGCATAGTATGCGGGACTGAAATTTATTGTCAATAACTTACTGTCAGTATTCATTGACAGTATAGTTTTCCAAATCCCCGCATAACATACTGTAAACAGTTAATATTAGGGTTATTCATTTATTTTATATATTCTTTAACTGCTAATGTTACTGTCAAGAGTGTTTGTGATTTCTAGCACAGAAGTTACTGTCAAGAAGCGAATGGATTAATAAATACAACTATCAAATCAATCGATTGAAATTCAGTTTTGACAACTATTTTTTCACATCGTATATATACAAATAGTTAAAATCTCTCTCACTCTTTACTTCTCTTTAAACTCTCAAATTCTCTAACGCCCTAAAAACCCACTATTTTCTCTGCAACTTCTTCTCTAAACTGCTCTATATTTCTAAAACTTCAAACTCTTAACCATGTCTAGACCTCAAATCATTTGTTCTCTTGCCCAAATTAACTTCATCACAATGGCTTCATTGGGTGAAGCTGGTGAAGCCTTCAAACCCTTTGTTGGCTTCATGAACAACTCATATCTCTCGTTTGCTCTCAACAACAGTCATGTGTTGGAGATACCAAGGCTATCACAGTTGAGGACCTCTGTAACTTGTGAGGGGGAGCAGGACACAAGCTTCATCAAGTTTCAAATCAATGGGACCTCCTACACCATTAACTCAACTCATGTCAATACTTCTCTCCACATTGAAGCTGAGAAGGATGTCCATTTTCAGGAGTCTGCTAGTGAAGAACAACTCTCAAAGTTCTTCAAGATGATTGGGTACACTAGACCCAAGACAAGCCCTGACAGTGATGATTGGTACCTGTCAGGAGGCATGGATAGAAAGTACTTAGACAAAGAGTGGAGCATGATTCTAGATGTTGTCATTAGAGCCACGTCAAGCAAGACAAGTGGCTGGAATGAAATGCCAGCCTACATCAGGAACATTGTACATTTTATGGTACACAACTACAGAATTGATATTGGAAAACTCCTGATGCCACTATTCAAGTTGGTGCTTGACAAGAAGGATAGCAGAAAACCGGTAATCTACTATCCTAGATTTTTTATGCTTATTATCAACTTTGTAGTAGGCATAATTAATCTAGACAATGTGCAATGCATGGAGTCCCCTAGCATAAAGAAAAATACTCATTCTATGTTAGCCAGTAAACCTCTTAACTCAGAATTGGGATTGTTTATTACTGATTTCATTCTTTCAATTATTAATAAATTAAATTTAAAAATTATTGGAGACTACAATGTATTTTCCTTGACTGATGAGAATGGTGTTGACCTCACTATTTCTAACCCACACTTCAAACCTTTTGAAGGAGTCAGACCTTCTAGAGTCTCTAAATCTGTTAGCCAAGAGTCTGGTTCCTCCCAAAAGGACCATGTTTCTAAAAAGAAGAGGACCACTAAACTTAGGATAGAAGTCATTCCACAGATAGGTAGTGAAACTGTAATAGATGTAGCAAATAAAGATGGTAGTCTACAGAAGGCCCTGGTGAGCCTAGGAGAAATAAGGCAAGGGTACCAACCTCTTTAAGCCAGACCGTGTCCTCTCAAAAGGGCACATATCTTAATAGGGAACAAAACTCATCTCTAGATGTTTCCTCTCAAAAGGAGGCATCTATTGAAATTGGCTAGTCTCTCATGTCACCATGTAAAGAGTCTGCACACCATGTTAAACTCACTCAACATGAGCCTCCTACTCTTGAAGATACACATAATATAGGGCTAGAAAATATGAAACACAATTCATTCAACTATAGTGCATCACACTTTGCCAACATTGAAGATCAAAATGTTGATTCACTCTTCCAAGAGTTGAATGACTGATCAAAGTAATCCACAAGAACCTTCTACTCAAAGGGTAGAAGAGACTACTGTCACAACCTTTGTTGCTATAATGACACAGTTATTGTCAATCCTCATGACAATAAATTCTCAACAAAAGAGGTTGTCAATAATCAAGATCCTGACAGCAACTCTCCAAAGGCTGCAACTTCTCCACTTGATGATGATCATGCTCTCATCTCTACTTTACTCAAGGTAAATTCTAAATCTTCAGTGTAAGGTTTACCTGCTAAGTCCCTTGCACCTAGGTTGAGTGAGGGAGAGAAAAAAAAAGAGAAAAAAAAGTTAGCCAAAAAGAACAGAGAGGCAGGGAAAATCTCTGGCAAAAGGAGAGGGCCTTGAGCATGGCCAGGATGAAATAAAAGAGAGCACCTCAACTGAAATGGCCTTAGGCCTTGAGAGCTCAAAAGTGAGGAGTGATGAGATCACTCAAAAAAAAATAAGAGGGTGTGAGAACCACAATAGCCCCAAATCATCCAAACAAGATGGTGAAAGGTTGAAATCCCTTTCTCATAAAGTTTCTAAACTCTCCTAGAACTTGGATATTGTTGGAAGAAATCAGGTGAAGCTTATCAACAAGATGTCTGATTTGGAAAAGATGATGAATGAAGGCTTCAAAGCTGTGTTTTCCAAACTGGAAGAATTCAACTCTAAAATTTCCAACCCTACAGTTGCTACCTCAACTAAGGGGGAGAAAAATGGAGGTGGAGTGTTTTTTTGGTGAGGCTGAATGGGAGAAAACTCAAGATGCATCTCAAGGGGAGGGTCAACTAGCATTGCTGTCTAGTGTGGCTACTGAGGTTTCTCAAAAGCTTGGAGGAAATAAGTGAAAGAAGAAGAATGACAGGCCTAAAGAGAGAGGCATAGTGATTAATGAGGGAAGTGTGAAGGCCCTTGTTGCTGTGTCTGGTAAAGGCATAGGAAAATTATCTTCTCAAAATCCTGATGACTACTTCTTTGAAGAAAAGGAGAATTTATCTAAGGATGAAGCCATAATGATGATGATAGATGAAAATGAAAATAGTGCTGCATTTCAGGATGCAACATTCAATAAAAGAATTATGGACTTGAAGATGACAACCAACAGAGACCCCAAGAAATTTCATGAACTAATGAGACAGTTAACTCTCAGTGCAGCTGTGTTGGTGTCTCAGAGTAACAAATGGGTGACTACTGTAAGGGCAGAAGGAGGAAAAAGTTAGTATATAAGTTTGGGGTATTTGAGAAGATAGGAAATTGTTGTGATTGAAGAAATTAGATTCAAAATCAAAACTGACAAGTCTTTTTTGAATGAGAATCTAAAGAAGACCCTGATAAAGACGGTGAAGGAGAAGCTTCCAAAAATCACATACAATTCATTATGCATCAAATACTGTTTCTCAAGTGATGCAAGATACAGAGTGATGAATCTTGAAAAAGTAAGTTCTTACAAGCCCAAATTGGTGCAAGAAGCTTACAGCTATTTCAGTACTTTGGAACAGAGTGATGAAGTGATGGAGGTGGTGAGATTGTTGAAGAAAGAATTGGAGGGAATTGCAAAACTGAAGACTGATAAATTAGAGAAAAAGTCTGATGGAGGAAATGATGATGATGGAAAGCCTGATGTAGGTGCAGGTGGTTCTAGCCAACACCACAACAATGGTGAAGGATCTTCTAGAACTGGTAATAAGGAGGAGGATGATGATGATGAGAAGAATGAGAACGAGTATAAGGATGGAATTGAAGAGAAGGTATTGAAGCAGGTGGTTCTTGGCTTTGAAAATGACGGAAATGATGTTGTCAGGAGTGATAAGGTGTAAGACACTATCACAGTGCTAGAACCTGCTGTCAATGAACCTGCTGTCAATAATTCAGAAGTTACTAGTACATCTTACTCGACAGCAACTTTCAAAGACACTGTAGGAGTAATAAGGTGGAGGTCACTGTCAAGAAAAGGAAATTCGGGGTAACAGCCAAAGCTTTTCTTGTTGCAAAAGGTTACTACAAGCTTAAGACTTCCATTAAAAGAATGGTAGATAGAACTTGTGAAAAGAAGATGCCAATGGTGACAAGATGAAAGCTCACAACAGATAGAGTTCATGATGACTGTCTGGATGTAAGAAGGCCAACCATTAACAATATAGCTGAGTCAAAAGCAGAATCTATCTCAAAGGTTATGGTTGAATGGTCTGAGCTCAATACTCTAAGGAAAATCCATGTCCTCTACTCTACTGGTGAAACTACAGTGATGGGGCATGACATGAAAGACGCTGATTATTTCATGGTAAGAAGGATGCTGATAATTGTCAAGGATTTAGATGTAAAGACTAAAGTCTTTAGAGGAACATTAATCATGAAATTCTTGGAACTCATGGACTCTGTTAGGTCCAAAGTGTTGTAGAGGGGGGGGGTGAATACAACTGTTTGAAATTAATGAGAGAATAAACAATATGCAGGTAATAAAT